>APFE030810565.1:627-26231 GCA_000404065.3 Pinus taeda
CATTATGTTCCTTTCAATGTTACAATACATATTTATACATGTCGAAGCATCCAATACCATGGAACGAAAACCATCGCGTCCAAAACCATGGACCGAAAACCATAGATAGGTTTGCCCAACCTAATATAGGGTCCAAAAAAAAATTTCCCAGGGCACTGCCCCGCACCCCTTTAACCCCGCGATTCACTACATAGGTTAGTCGTGGAAAGAATATAACAAAAACCAATGTGGGAAAACCGATGCAACAGCTCTGAGGGTTTTATTATTATGCAGGAGAAAATATGAGTCCACTTCTGGGAGGCTCAACTAGCAATCCAATACAGAGAGAACATTGAACAAAATGCTGGTGAAATGATCTCACCACGTCACTAGGAGAGTCAATGACTGATCTTGCCGATCTGGAGGCTCTGCGTCAACCTCTACGTGGCTTCTGTATAGAACAGCATCACTCCTGACAGTTTCTGCATCACCCCTCCTAGGTAATATGTTGCGCCTCTTCCAGATCCTTTGCTGGCTGAGAAAATCGAACTTTTGCCTCCCGAACTCCTACCCCGGCTTCTCGAAACTGAAACTTGACTTCCCTTAGTCGGAAACTCGACTTCCCCTTGAGGATTGCGTTGCCTCTGTGTCAGCACTTCGTGGGCCAATGTCAGCCTTCCTCTGGACATATTTTTGTTCTCCCTCTGCCTTGTACTCTCTCGAAATTCCTTCTTCCAAATTCTCACTGCCCCACTGCTGCAAGAAATCTCCTAAATCGATTTTCCTCCTGAGAAATTATCACTTCATAAAATCGATGTCCTTGATCTCTCCATGGGTTTTCCAAATGACCCTTAAGCCCCTTCTTATATCTTCATGTTGGACAACCAATGACCTATATTAAATCTTAATCAAAGGCTCAGATCATTTTGGCTTGATCTATGTCTTTTTCTAGAAGTTTCACCCATGATTAGATTAATACCCATTAATATTTTAATTTCCCAAAACGCTTTCTGGGTTTTTTGGAATACATGTGCACAAGCCTCCCTACAAAATTTGATGCTTAGAGCACATCCGATGCTACCCCAAATTAACATGGATGTGGCTTGGAAGAGCCCATTCTTGGATGATATTATGGGGTTGATCATGTATTATGAAATCTTTTTGCACCCACCTTGGAGGTCATGTGGCGGTCTTATCTTCTAACATTGCAATTCACTTGGGTATTTTTGAAGTCACCTTGCAAATGAAGTATTGCCCATTGGGGTTGGTGCCCCCACATTTGGGGAAATTTACAAGAGTTTGATGAATGTTTTGAAGACTTGTAGAAGAGTACATGTATATTGAAAAGCCTTTGGAGGTTGGACACTTCACCAACTACCCTTCACTTGTTGAGAAGGGTCATATTATGATGGATTCAACCCCTAGTTGTTGTGTATGTCGCATTAGAAGCCACATTTAACATTAATTTAGACTAATAAATTTGTAGAGAGGGGGTTTTGTCCCTTGGAATAATTTAGGAGATTTTAGCTTAGAAAATTATTAATTTATTAATATGATTAATCATAATTTTGTTATTAATTCTAAATAATTATATGTAAAAAAAAATGCATTCACATAATTAATTCCATATTTTTTGAATATATATATATAGATATATATATCTATATATAATATCTATATATATATATATATATATATATATATATAAATAATATATATATATATATTAAATCGTTTGTATTGAAATTTTTAATAATATGTAATTATTAATATATAATAATAATAATAATAATCTCATTTTAAGTTCATGGCAAAACGAGACACCAAATTGGTGTATGAGACCCCCTTGTTTGTGGCGAGAAGGAACTCACCTTCACATAACGATTTGACTGCTTAGTCTACAGAGGTGTACATACTCTACCCCCTCTATATTTCAACCTATGATCTCTTAGGAGGAAACACGTGTTCTTAACCATATTTTATTGTTCACCACTATTATTTTGATGTCCTTCAATGGTACATTTGTATCTTTATACAGGGACATGTATCGTATTTAAAAAAGTGCTTGTAAATATTATAAAGCATCAAAACATTGAATCATTACTTAAAGAAAGTCAATATTCCATCTCTTTTGAATTTGTGACATTTGCAGCAGCAAAAAATTAAGAAATGGCCACAATTCAACATAGTTATTTTCTAATGATCGCAATAGTTAGAGCATATTTGATTCATATCACCATGTCATTAAAAATTTGAATTGAGTGCCTATCCATAATTTATTTTTCTTTTTTGTAGAGTTAGGAAAACACTTTATATTAACTTGCATAAAGAGATACATAATTGATGTCCAAAAGTTATTGGTCTGCCACATGGGAAGCAATACCAGTAGTAAAGTCTCAAAATATTTACATTACATATTACCAAAGCTATAAACCTATTATTTAAAGTAAAAAATTTATTAACAAAAATGGATTCCTAGATATTAATCGTTGAAACTACGCCAGTGAAACCCAAGCAAACTGTAATAGAAATACAGGGTTACTTGAACATGCCATCTTGGGGAAGAATCCACCAAGATTGGTGGTTGTGAGTCATTTTCTTCATCAAATGGGGGTAAAGGTGATGCGTGCTATTTTCTTAGCAAAAAGAGATACTTTGTTATCTAATTTTTCCATTTTATCCAGAATCTTTGTGATGCAAACCATTGTCTCATTCTGAGTATGAGATTTCTCAATGAGAACTCTTCCCATAATCATTTTTATATGCCAATAGATATTAATTGCTTGCAATGGATGAATTTTGTTAAGATCAAGTAGAAATGCCAATATCAAGAACCCAACTCCTATTATCATTGACAACCTATTGATAAAGAATGAATCTTTCATATCAAACTTCCTCTTCCACCTCATAGATGGTCCATCTAACCATCTTGAGAGTCATATCCATATAATGATCCCTTGAGTTATGACCAACAGTCTAGACGAAGAGAGTAGAGGAAGATGGACGAGGTACATTAGTACTTACAAAGGGAGTAACTCTACCCTCTCTCCCTCTTCTACCTCTGGAGGAAATTTTCTGTCAATCCATAGGAAGGGGAGAGTGAAAACTACAAGTTCCAGAATCCAGGGAGAAGGGTCAAATTCAAGGAAAGGGTAAATAGAAAACAATATTGGAGGAATAATTATCATAGGGAAAAGAAAGACCCAAGACAATAAAGAGGAGAGATACAAACTTTGAGGAGTTCACAAACCTTTTAGATAATTCCATTTAAATACCACAAAAAAGAGGGAGTAACAGGGAAAACCAAGAGTAGAGTGAGTAAGAATGTTACAATAGAAAAATCCCTAATATTATAAAATGACCAAAGAATTGAAAATAAAACTAGCAGCCAATGAAGAAAACCTTGAATAAAGAATGTAGTACTAAAAAAATAGGGAAGAATGAATCAAAAGATGTAAATATTAGAGCTAGCCAAAGCACAGATTCACTTGAAGCCCAAGCCTAGAGTCAATGAGCTCACATCCATAAATTTTCACCTTTAGATCGAAGGCCACAATAAATCCTACAAGTAGGGGCATGTCTTTTTATAAACACACATTGATTTGGTCACAGAGAATCGGGGAGATTCCCAAGCTTATTTGGGAGGAAAATCTAAGAAAAGCTCCCTAAAACCAGGTGAGGAAATGCATTTAGGAGGCTTCGATAAACTAATGAACTCACTACTAACTAGCTATGTTTCTTCTCCTAATAGACATCTAACCAGTTTAAATAAACAACCCATGCAATTCTTAGTTTTCTTGCCTTGCATTCTTGTAAATTATGTTTGCAGAGCTAGATATTTTGAGATGAGAGGACCAAGATTGTAGAGTGAATTTATCACTCAAAGGAATGAAATATAATAAGTCAATATATGTGTGACAAATGTGTATATATAAGTCTAGATACTTGAATATATGTGGATTCGACATGAGGAGAGATTGGTGTCAGCCTATTTAGAATATTAATAATTTGGATGTCAATCAAGTCGACATTTGTTTGATAAAATGGAGCAAATATCTTGCTTAAAAGGGACCCATTTGGGATTGATTGAAGTTGATAATTTTCCACTTAGTAACATCACATGAGTATTTTGGGTATGTCTTACACCTTTGGTGATGAAGCAAGCCCTTAGAGGAACCGGTGGGATTTAGATGTGAGTTGGAAAAGTCCAATATTGGATGATAGTATGGAATTGATCATGTATTGTGAAAGTTTTTGGCACTCACCTAGGAGGTTATGTGGTGGGCTTGTTTGCTGACATTGGAGAATGGTTGTGCCTTTGAAAGGCTTTATTGCAATTCACTTGGGTAGTTTTGAAGTCACCTTGCACATAAGGTATTGCCCCTTAAGGCTTGTGCACTCACAATTGGGGTAATTTACAAGAGTTTGATGGAAGTTTCAAAGACTTGTAGAAGAGTACATGTGTGTTGAAGGGCCTTTGGAGACTGGAAACTTCACCAACAACCCTTCATTTGTGGAGAAGAGTCATATTTTGAGGGCTTGAACACCTAGTTTTTGTACATGTGGCATTAGTAGCCCCATTTAACATTAATTTAGACAAATAAATTTGTAGAGAGTGCCTTATATCCCTCTCTAGGCCAATTTAGGGGATTTTAACTTAGGAAATTATTGCTTTCTTAATATGATAAGCCATTTATATAATTTTGTTATTTTAAATTAAAAAATTATAAGTAAAAATTGCATCTCATATCATTTAATTCATATATATATATTATATATATAGATATATATATATTTATAATATATAATATATATATTATAATTATAATATATTATATATATATATATTATTTATATATATATATATTAATATATATATATATATATATATATATATATATATATAGATATATATATATATATAAATATATATATATAATATATATATATATATATATATATACATTAATTATACATTTATATTGGATACTTTTAATAATATACAAAATAATAATAACAATAATCCCATTTTAAGTTCACAACGAAGAGAGACACCAAATTGGTGTATGAGACCCCCTTGTTTGTGGGGACAAGGGGCTCGCCTTTGCACAATGATTTGACTGCTCAAGTCTACATAGGTGTACATACTTTACTCCCCTCATACTCCACCCCTCTCTAGATTTAAACCTATGACCTCTTAGGAGAAAACACATGTTCTTAACTATATTTTATTATTCACCACTATTATTGTATTGTCCTTCAATGGTACATTGTATCATGTACAAGGGCATGTGTCGTATTTAACAAAGTGATTGTAAATATTATAAAGCATCATAACATTGATGATTACTTAAATAAAGTCAATAGTCGATTTCTTTTAATTTTGTGACCCTTGCAAATAAAACCTTTACGAAAGGGCTAACATTTCAACACATTTATTATCTAATGATCACAAGTATTTGATTCATAACACCATTGTCATTCAAATGTTGAATTGAGAAACTATTCACAATTTTTTTTTTGTAAAGTTAGGCAAACACCTTATATTAACTTGCAAAAAAAGAGATACATAGTAGATGTTAAATAGGTAATGGCCTGCCACATGAGCAACAAGATCAGTAGCAGAGTCTCAAAATATTTATATGCCATCTTGCCAAAGCTATAAGCCTATCATTTAAAGTAGAATTACAACTAACAAAAATGGATTACCGAATATTAATAGTCAAAACTACAATAGCTCCATTATAGTAAATTGTAACAGAAATGCAAGCTTGCCTGATCATGTCATCCTAAGGAAGAGTCCACCTAGATTGGTGTTTTTGACTCATTATCTTCATCAGATGGGGGTAAAGGTGATGCATGCCATTTACTTAGCCAAAATAGAGAATTTGCTATCTAATTTCTCTAGTTTATCCAGAATCTTTGCAATGAATAACAATGTATCTTTCTGAGTAATATATCTCTTAATGAGAACTCTTCCCATAATCATTTTTATATACCAGTAGATGTTGATTGCACGCATGTATGCATTTTGTCAAGATCAAGTAGAAGTGTTAATCTTAGGAATCCAACTTCTAGTATCCTTGACAACCTAGATCATGAATGAATCTGTGTTCATATTGAAATTCCTCTTCCACGTCAGAGATGTTCCATCCAAACATCTTAGGAATCATATCCATATAACAATACCTTGAGTTATGACCTTCAATCTAGACGCAAGGATAGGAGGTATACAGATGAGGGGAATCGATATTCGCAAAGAGAGTAGCTCTACCCCCTCTCCCTCTTCTAACTTTGGAGGAAATTTTGGGTCAAGCCATAAGAAGGGGAGAGCGAAAACTAGTTCTAGAATTTATGGGGGTGGCATCAAATTCAAGGGTGAATAGAAAACAACATTGGAGGAAGATTTATCGTAGGGAAAATATTGACCAGGATAATAAAGAGGAGAGATTCAAACTTCCAAGATCTCATTGACCTTTAGAGATACCTTGATTTAAAAACCACGAAGAACATGGAGTAAAATGGAAAACCAAGAGTAGAGTGAGGGGTAAGAGGGTTAGAGTAGAAGATACAAATATTAGCACAAAGCCAAAGCAGAGATGCACAAGAAGCCCAATCTTGGAGTCAATGAACTTACATCAACAAATTTTCACCTTTAGCTTGAAAGCCACAATGAAGCCTACAATTAAGGACATGTCTTTCTGTAAAAATACATCGTGTTGACTATAGATAATCCAAGAGATTCCCAAGATTAATTGGAACAAAAATCCAAGAAAATTTCCCTAAAACTAAGTGAGGAAATTATTTTAGGGGGCTACAATAGACTAATGAACTCACTACTAAATGGCTAAGTTGTTGCTTCCACCCGACATCTAAACAAATTAAGAAAACAACCGAAGACCTTGTATTCCCCTCCATTTCAAGTAATGATTTCTTAGCTTCTCCATAATTAAATTCCAAGATGCTATTAGGTTGGATTTTCCTTCTAAAGAGTCCCACAAACTAATCTCCATGGTGAACCATAAATCCCATACCTTCACCTTCATTTTCACATTCCACATTCAATTTGTGTTGCATGTGAGTCGCCAACTGGGGGGCATACAACAATTTAGGATTAGATTTATTTACTCATATTAACATGGGGGCACAAATTCCATGCTTGGGAACCCATTTCAAGGGAAGTAATTATCCACAAATTATAATTATAAGATAAACACACACACATTGATAAGATCCCTTGATGACTTGCCTTGCATTCTTGTAAATAGTATTATAAAGAACATAATTTGAACTTAGAGGACCAAGATTGCAAAGCGACTTGATCACTAGAGGACTGAAATATAATAAGTCAATATGTGTGACAATGTGTATATATAAGTCTGGATGATAGAATATAGGTGGAGCTGACATGAGGAAAAATTGAAGTCGGCCTATATAAAATATTAAAATTTTGGATGTGAATAAAGTCAACCTTTGTTTGATGAAATGCACTAAGTCTTTCACTTAAAGGGCACCCATTTGGGATTGATTGAAGTTGAACATTTGTCCACTTAGTAACATCACATGAGTATTTTGGGTATGGCTTTCACCCTTGGTGATGAAGCAAGCCCTTAGAGGATCCATTGAGGTTTAGTTGTGGCTTGGAAAATCCCATTCTTGGATGATAGTATGGGGTTGATCATGTATTGTGAAATATTTTTGCACTAACCTTCGAGGTCATGTGGTGGGATTATGTGTTGACATTAAAGAATGGTTGTGCCTTTGAAAATCTTTCTTGCAATTCACTTGGATAGTTTTGAAGTCACCTTGCATATGAAGTACTGCTCTTTGGGGAAATTTACAAGAGTTTGATGGATGTTTTGGAGACTTGTAGAAGAGTACATTTTCATTGGATACTCCATCAACATTCCAATTTCATTTGTGGATAAGGGTCATATTTTGAGGGCTTGAACCCCTAGTTTTGTACATGTGGCTTTAGAAGCCCCATTTAACTTTAATTACACTAATAAATTTGTAGAGAGGGTGTTTGTCCCGTCTTAGGCTAACATAGGGCATTTAGCTTAGAAATTTATTAATTTATTATTATGATAATCAGTTTCATATAGATATATATATATATATAGAGAGAGAGAGAGAGAGAGAAGAGAGATATGTGTGTGTGTGTGTGTGTGTGTGTTGTGTGTGTGTGTGTGTGTGTGTGTGTGTGTGTGTGTGTGTGTGTATTATTTTAAGTTACAAAAATTACATGTCACATAATTTAATTCCATTATTTTCTGAACATCCTTACATACATATATATTGAATAATTTTCATAATATGAAAACTATTAATAAATAATATTAATAATGATCTCATTTTAATTTCATGGCCAAGAGAGACAGCAAATTTGTGTACGAGATCCCCTTGTTTGTGGGGACAAGGGACTTTCCTTTGTTCAACTTTTTGACTACTCAAGTCTACAGAGTTGTAGATACTCTACCCCCCTCTATATTTGAACCTATGACCTTGTTATTGTTGTGACAAACACCCTCCAAAATTTTGCATACACTCAAATTTTGGATCCTATTTTGGATCTTGTGATTGGTTATTCCATAGTCATTTCTCGGTCAATTGATTCTTTTAAGCTCCCTTCTTGGATCTGAAGTGTCAAAGTCACTTGCTCTCACATTCTCAATCCGCGACAAGTACATGAGCGCATTCTTTTTTGCAAGATTGGATAAGCATAGAACCTTCCATCAATATTTGTGCATGTGCGATCTCTAATCCATGCTGAGAGTCAGTGTGCATTGACAACGACAATCTCTCATATTCTAGATGCATTCATATTTCCATTTCGATGGGTTTTGAAAATTGTCGCTTTTGCACACCTTTATTTTTGCTAGTATCGTTTTCATGTTTTCAGCTATAGATTTTGCTTATCTTCACTGTAATTAGTGGAACTTTCATGTTCTATTTTCTTTGGCGTGTGCTACTTTCACTGTCATTCACATATCGCAAGATTCATTTGCACTTTAGCAATTGTAGTCTTTTTTGCACGTTAGATATCACACGATGTATGAATGCATGTTCTGGTGGTTTCAAGGGGTAATCTTTGTGTGAATGAGTTGGTCTAACCATGTAAACATCAGTCACACTCATTCCCAAAGTTGTAAGCATTTTCACACAAGTGTCATCACAGTCGTCGTAAAGTGTATCTTAAGTGTCACACTTGTCATAACTTGTCATAAAGTTGTCACACGAAGGGAAATGCATTATTCATGTTTCATGGATGATCTATGTTGTTGTGTCGTCAAGTACTATGTTAAGTCCCTATAATATTAGTGATTACTCCATTACTATTGTCGTTGTATCCCTTATTATTATTTTTGTGCCCCTGTTTTCCCCATATTGTTATTATTATGCCCCATAGAATCCCTCTATTGTTATTTGTGTGCCTTTATATTATTATTTTTAGGTCGACTTGGTTATATTGTGACCCTTAAACTCCTATATATAGAAAGGAATCATCTAAGAAGTGTTCATTTGTGTAATGTAAAGGAAGTTTCCCCCTCGAAGAGGCTTATTTCTAAGGTGTTGATCTATCTTTTCTATCTTTTTGTAAGCTAGTTTCATAACATTTTCTATCAGAGCTTTGGATTCTAGGGTTTCACTACTCCAAATAGGTCATCGTGGAATTTTCGCTATAAATTTTTTTCTGCAATGTTTCAAAAGCTACCAAAAAAACCCATTTGAGCCGAAATTGTTTTGAACTCCGAGTCTGAATTTTTTATCTTGTCTCGCTATATTTGCAGAGATATGATCTAAGGAAGTTATGGTTTTTGCAAACTCCCAAATTACATTCCAAACAGGTGACCAGGGGAAATCACCATAACTTTTTTTTTAGCATCAAATTGAAATTTCATTAGAAGTTTCAGAAAATGGATGGCCTGTAGTTTTCTGTATATCAGTTTCAGGTACTAAGGTCGAAACAGTGAAACGTGGCACGTCATACAATTTCGCTCTACTGAACTAGTCTATAATCAGGTCACCGTGGGAGATTTGGCATAGCTCTTCCTTGGAGAATCCAATCTTGATCAAACTTACAGAGTTAGAAAGAGGACTCAAAGGGCTACTGCAGGACGAGATTTGAGATATTAAAGATCCGCAGTTATAGAGATACAACAAATTCAATATCGAGCTCTTACAAAGTGAAAAAAAAGGTGTGTAGTTTTTTTAAAATTTTTCATAAGAATGGTTTGAAAAATTAGTTTGAATTAATTCAAAGGGAATTGTGAATAATTATTAGCATTAATTAACTCCTTGAAGAAATAAAATGGAAACACCTAGTGAGCAACCTAAAAGCTCTAGCATGACTCATGAAGAAGAGGAAGAAATGCAACATGATATATCAAAATTACAAGACCAAGTACAACAAATTTCACTCTCACTAAAGGTAAATGAAGCCAAGATGAATGGCGTGGAAGCTAATATGAATGGCATGCAAGTTAAGATGAATGGCATGGACGCTAAGATGAATGGCATGGACGATAAGATGGAAGAATTGAACATAAATTTGAATAAGTTGCTACAAGAAATGGTCACTAATGGTGAAAGGGTAGTAAAGGAAACTCATGATGAGAACAAAATAAATGTTAATCATGATTTCATAGACTCTAATGTTGGATTTAAGACCCACCATGTTCCAAAAATCGATATGAGGAAGCTTGATGGCAAGGATCGCGGAACATGGATACTACAGATGGAGTAATTTTTCGATCTCCATAATGTGCAAAAGACACAAAAGGTACGTATTGCAACTTTATATTTGGAACAAAATCAGTTTGTATGGTATCGATGGCTTTGCTCTTGTAAACAAATTGTCACTTGGGCACTTTTTACGGAAGAAATGATGGCACATTATGAGGATACAAAAAGCAACACATTTTTTAGCCAATTGATAAATCTCGAAGAAAAGGGTTCAATGGTGGAGCACATTGAGGACTTCCAAAAATTGAACATAAGGGTAAAAGATATTCCTGAGGAGCATAGGATTGATGTGTTCATAGGCATGTTAAAGGATAATATCCAACATGAGGTTCACCTTTGGGAACCTAATTCATTGGAGAAGGCATTCAAGTTAGCAATAAAAATGGAAAGCAAAATTATGGCAACCAGGAAGCCTACCACTCACAACTATAAAGATGGGAGTGTTGTGGCCCCTAGCCTTCCACAACCAACAAGGTTGACACCACAACAATTGGAAGAAAAAAGAGCAAAAGGGCTTTGTTACAATTGTGATAGCAAATACACTAAAGGTCATAAGTGTGCTGAGAAGAAATTATTCTACATAGATTGTGAAGAGGAGGAAGAAAAGGAACAAGAAATGTCCAAAGAAGAGGATATAGTCCAGGAACAAACCCTAGATAAAGAAGAAATGAATCTTACCATATCTTGTAATGCATTGGTTGGAATTACCAGTCCTCAAACTATCAAGATAGAAGGACATATCAAGAAGAAAAAGGTAATAGTGTTGATTGATTCGGGAAGTACCCATAATTTTATTCATTGTAAGATAGCAAAGGAATTGAATTGCTTCCTAAATCCAATACCAGAGTGTCAAGTGATGGTTGTGTTGAAGCCCCGAAAATTGGGTCTATAACAAGGGGGATACCCACCCGGTCCAAACCTTGGTTGGCGGCTCCTTTTCCGTTTGGTGTGGTGGGTCCAACTGGGGATATGGGACCAGTTTCCCAATTTATGAGTGTGTGTGTGTAGAATTTGATATTTATGATCTAACAATTCCTAATTAAGATGCTCTAATTCTAATTTTAATCTAATGACATGCAATTCTATTCTAAGAAAACAGAAATATCTAAGTCTATACTAACCCGGGATGTAATCTTTCTTCTGTGTGATCTAAAATGATTTCAAATAACAATAGGTAATAAATATCATTCAATTGTTATGAGAAAAGAATTCAATATAGATGAACCACTTCACATAAAAAGTTAGGCGAAATAGTTTGGAAAAACATATCGCACAATAAGCTATTCATACATTAAGCATAAATAAATAGTTATCACCGTACAAAAGTGCCAAACGATAACTCAAGAATTCAGGAATTAATATATAAACAACTAAACTTGAATATCGCTTTAACACAAAAGATAGAAACAATTAAGAGATAGAAGTACCATTTATAACTAGTTCTACTCATGAGCTTCAAGCGATAAAGACTTATCTCTTCATAATCCAACATCCACTAAGAGTACAAAAGTGCAACATCATTAGCAGATATCAAATGCAAAAAACAATAAATCTTGTTCCGTTCATTCATCAAAACCTCCTCGGAGGGTGCAAAAGTGCATGTTCTGAGGACAAGTTTTTGATAAATTTCTGGACCCTTCTCTAAATGCATGAAAAGGGTTTTAATACTACTAACTACATCTAAAAATAACTTATTTACAAAAATATAGGATACGGTTTAAATGACCATCCTTTCTCTAGGCAAAATAAAGCAAAACTATTTCTAAAATTAAATCTAACATCTAACTAATTTTGTACTTGCTCCTTAACATCGCAAGCATTCAGCATTTTCTTGAGAAGAGTCGGTTGGCTGACTTCAGCCTTTAACTGTGCTGCAAAAATGGAATGAGCAAGAGTTGGCGCCATATTTTCGGTAGAATTGATGATGCTTTTGAGAGTCATACACTGGCTATGTGGTTTCACTTAATACTTTGAGGATATTTCTGACCATTACCGCTGATTTTTGGATTTAGATTTTACTTTTTATCTTTAACATACTTTTTCCGAATTTCTGGAGCATACAGGTAGTTGAGTAATTAGAAGCTTTCCATTTCGAGAAGTTTTACCCAGCGATGTGCGAGCGCATCAGAAACTGCCTCCGTTTCTTGATCAGGGCTTCCTTGGTGTGATTTTCGCCTCTTGATTGCTTTCTTTTAGTGGACGTAAATTTGAAATTTTGTGAAAATAATGATTCCTTAAGTTCTTGACCCTGAGTCCCTAACTGTCTGTTTTTTATGTCAGCGCTGCTCCATACCCATTTCACCATACCTGTGTAGGGGGGAATTTTGGGTCTCGTCGCTAGCCGGTGTAGGAATGAACAAGCTAAATCTGCAACTGATGCTTCGGAAGACCCCTGTGAACCAACAGAAGTCGTAAACTCCATTACCTTAGGGTTCTCTTCCTCAAGCAGATTACACATGCTTTCTCAAGTGGAAATACCCGCGTCTCTGTTGCATGCAGTGTTTGTGTACAAGGGCACTATCTCTTTATCTTCAGGCATCGGAGCCTTGCTTTTCTTCCCTATAGTATCTTGTATACTGCTTTGTGTAGTTCTTTGTTCTTTGTTCCTGCAGTTTACAAGTGAGGTGAGAGTAATGATAAAAAATAATGACGGAAAAGCTTTAAATGTCGAAGATATGCAAAAATATACTACCTTACATGAGTTGGCTTTTCGATAGACTCAAAACCATATTTCATTAACAACTGGAAACTAACTCATTAATTAGCATTAAAGCTCATAACCAGGTCTCGTTTTATGGAAAAAAAATTCTCGAATAATGAGCCGAAAGATTTAGCAATGGAGAGCTTTTTGTGATTTGCTTTGCAATATCGCAGATTGTTGCATCGCATTATCACGAAATAGCAATATCACAATATCGCACTGTTATTCTTTTGTAAGATTACTTTGCCACTCTATCGTGATATCGCAATATCGCATGGTCGCTATATGTGCTCATTTCGCGTTAATGTATTTCTTGCGAGGTGCGATTTTGCGATATGCGCCATCGCATATCGGCGTTTTCTGCGGTTTTCCAGCGTAAGTGTGTTTTAAGGCATGAGATGCGAAATATATGTTTTTTAATATGTAATATCGCATCACAATCTCACATTCTTGTAAGAAGGCATCCTGTCATCCTTCCTGTGATGCGATATTTCTTAAGGAGTGATTTTATCTTTTCTCATCATGAAACATAAGCTTTTTAGATTTTTCAAAAGTATTTTCCCAAGTTTATGATGGTAAGTTTTATTAAAAAAGGAAATACAAGCACTAATTCATTTTTTTAATTTTTTAACTTAGTATTAGTAATAACACTAAATAAGAAGGGGGGTTTTTGGTGGCCACAACAATTGGTGATTCACTTGGAAGAACCAATTATCTCTGTCTTTCTTTTGAATTTTCTAAACTTCCAAAATAGAAATTTTCCAGAAAGTTAAACTTTATTATAGAAAGATAAAGTACATTATGCTTTAACTTGTCAATGATATTTTGTCTTTTCTATTTTCAACTTTGATTGTTTGCTTCCTCAAGCTAGTCTTGTATCTATATCAGTCATTACTTGGTTGATAAAGATAGAACAAATCCTTCTCTGTAAATCAGTTTTAAATATGATCATTTTTCATAGGTAGAGCCTCTACTGCCAGCAGGCATTCATAGCCTCGACAGGGTTACTTGTTACCCAGCAATGATCATGTATCCTACTTAGAGAAACATGCAATTTTCAAAGAGGAATCCATATCCACACTTATTGCTTTCATTTTTTTTTTACCCTTAAAGAACGATGTCTTGGTTTGATAGCCAATTTATGACACAGTCATTCACTTGATTTATAACTTTGTTGAACAAGTTGGCTCGTGATGAGACCCCTTGCCTTTTGATTGCAATAATCTTGAGTCATTGCCCTGTTGTGGTATGCAGTATTGGCAAAGTCAGCAAGTTATAATATCCATGATTATGATAAGCCAGCTCGTGATGAGACCTCTAACTCTTTAAGATAAAGGGTATGCTTGGATTGTTTCTCTAAAAGTTGTAATTTCCTAAGTAGGGAGGAAGTCATTGTTTCCTTAAGATAGCTCTGGATGACAATAGTAGAGTTTTTTGGAAAGATCTTTTCTACAGAGAATCTTTGTTTTGTTATTGATACCTTTCATTGAACTGATATAAAACAATTTCTCACTAAAGGTTGTTTTCATCAAATTTTTTATAGTTGAAACTAGTATCATTTCTAGGCTAAAGTCTTTAACTGTATCTTTCAATAATAAATATGAATTTTCTAAAAGGTTTGCTATTTATACAAGCGAAAAACCAAAATCTGAAAGAGAATTGGTGTCTTTTTCGTAAATCCCTAATGTAACCATTCACAACTGGTTTTATTATGAAAACAAAAATCTAATCTACAAAATAGAAGAATGATCTTCTATGGAAAATATTTCTTAAGAATTTGACCATTAACAGGCAAAGAATCTCTCTTTCCTATTAAATCTTGTAACATAAAAGTGGACGGACCTATGACTTCTATGATTTGGAAAGGGCCAAGCCACATTCGTTGAAATTTTGTATGTTTCCCTTTTTCTTCATGGGCCTTTTCCCATTTTAAAACTAGATCTCCCATCTGAAAATTTTGTTGGTCATCATGTTTGAATCAAAAGAGGATTTCACTAATGCTTGGTGATAAGCATGAGTTCTTTTGGCCTGTTCTCGTTGTTCTTCTAGCTTAATTATTTCCATTTGCCTTAGCTATAAGGAGGAAGTTGGTACTTCATCAATATATTGAACTAAAGACAGAGAAGGAATTGCTAAATGAGTCGGAAGAACCACTTCTTTTCCATAAACTAAATTGAATGGAGAAGTGTCGATGGATGCTTTTTGCATTATTCTATCTGCCCATAAAGCATATATTAAAGACTTATGCCAATTTTTATGATTTTGGTCAACCGTTCGTTTGATAATCCTAATTAGGTTTTTATTTGTAGAATCAGCTAGCCCATTCCCCTGTGGATAGTAATTGGCAGAATATTTAAGTTTGAAACCTCTTTTAAGTTCAAATATAGTAATTGTGTTTCCAGAAAAGTATGATGCATTATCAAACATTAAAGCGGAAGGCAACCCAAACCTGGTGATTATAAATTGATCTATGAACTCAATGATATGTTCAGAATTAACCGTTTTGAGAGGAATTGCTTCTACCCATTTAGTAAAGTAATATGTTGTTGTCAGGATATATCTATGTTGTTTGGAAGAGTGAGGAACGATCTCACCTATTATGTCCAATCCCCATTGATCAAAATGTTGTTCAATGTTAACTGGTTGTAGTGGCAAGGATGGTTTCTTTTGTCTCCCAGCAGCGGTTTGGAAAACTTGACACTTCCTCACGTAATTGTGCGAGTCTTTGAATAATGTGGGCCAGTAATAGCCTGCGCGTAAGACCTTATGTGCAGTAGCATCTCTAGCATAGTGTCCACCTGCTGGCCCATCGTGGAGTTCCTGCAAAACTTTTTTAGCTTCATATTCTTCAAGACATCTAAGGAGAACAGAATCATAATTTATTCTAAAAAGAACATTGTTCAAGAGCTGATATTGTTTAGCTTTCAACCTTAGAGCTCTTTTCTTGATGTGATCAAGGTGTGAAGGAGCATATCCATTCTTTAGATAATAAATGATATCAGCATATAATGACTCATTATCATTTAGGCTTACCTCATACATTTGTATGTCTGCAAATGGAATTTCAGATATAAGCGATGCTCCGGCCAGCATTTTGCAAAAGCCTTGACCTTTTATAATACTTGCTGGTTTGATTTCTACATCATATTCCTGTAAGGCAGTAACCCAATTGGCTCTTTTCTCACCTACATCTTTCTGTACTAACAGATTCCTTAGCGCTGGAAATGGTACAGTGATTTTTGTATGGGTTTTGAGCAGAAAGGGACTGAAATATTTGATTGCTTTGAAAACAACATAAGCTTGTTTCTCCACATCTGAATAATTTAATTCAGCCCCCTATAAATTTGAACTGAAGAAAGCGATCGAAGCTCTGCTTTTTCTTGATTGGCTTGAGTGAGTATTGCAGCATATGATCTGTCAGATGCAAATGTATATAAAATAAAAGACTCTGAAAAATTTGGAGTTGCTAAAGATGGAGCGTTCACAATTGCTTGCTTGATCAGATTGAATGCCTCATATTCATCTTGGCCCCATTTGAAGATTGAGTTCTTTTTTATCATTGCTTGTAAAGGAGACACGATTCTTGAAAAATCTGGAACAAACCTATTTACAAAGTTTATCTAACCAAGGAAATATTGCATGGATTTTTTGTTATGAGGTAGGGATATTTCGGAAATCTCCTTGATTCTGTCAGGATCAATGTGAATTCTAGATTTTGACACTATGAACCCTAGAAGTTTTCCTTCACTTAGTGCGAAAAAGGACTTTTTCAGGTTAAGTGAAATTCCATACTTCAAACAACGTTGGAAGATTTGTTTTAAATCTCTAAGATGGTTACTTCGTTTCTTGGAATAGACAATTATATCATCCAAATAGATTATCACATATTTATTAACTAATCCTTTGAATGCGATGTCCATGGCTTTCTGAAATGTGGCACCAACATTGATTAGACCAAAGGGCATCTTTTGATATGTGTAGGTGCCCCATTTGGTTCTAAATGTGGTTTTTAATTGATCATCAGGATTACCAACACTTGATTGTATCCTGAAAATCCATCTAAAAGGGACATTAATTCTGACCCAGTGATTGCCTGCAATATTTGTTCCATAGGAGGTAAAGGAAAATTATCCTTTTGGCAGGCTTTATTAAGATTTCGAAAGTTAATGCAGATTCTAATATCTCTGTTTTTCTTTCTAACGGGAACCATATTGGAAACCCATTTGGAATGTCAAACGGGAAAGATTATTTTGGCTTTCAATAGCTTGTTGAGTTCAGATTTGATCTGGTTTTCTAGATTGGGATGGATTTTTCTCAACTTCTGTTGGACTGGTTATTCATTGTCTATCATTGGAATAGTATGTTGGATGATGGAGGTTTCATACGTTTTAAGTTCATCATAGTTCCAAGCAAAAACATTTTTGTATTGTCTCAAAAGACGAATATATGCTAATTTTTCTTCAGGAGCTAGGCCAAGGCCTAGATTGATGTTCTATGGTTTGGTATCGGTTCCTAGATTTATTAATTCCTAGTTCAAAGTTGAACTTTGGAGTTTCGAATTGGTAGATCTTTTAAACCGATCTTTCAAATCATAAAGGTCTTCTAACTTGACTACTGACTTAGGTATCGCATTGCTAGTGCTATCTTGTTGAAATTGTTGGTCATGCTGGTCTTCGTCAATTATTTGATTGGTGTAGGATCCTTCAGATGTGAGAAAACTCACGATGTCAGGATCGTCATTGAAAATTCTCCAATTTGTAATGGTATCAGGAATAGAAGGTCTAAAAATTAATTCTATTGAAAATATATTAGGGCTAAAATCTTCTGAAGGGATAACTTTGGAAGCTACGTTAGCTAACAAGTCTGCACTTGCATTCTGGAGTCTGGGAATTGATGAAATATTAAATGCTATAAAGTGTTCAGTCAGATCTTGAACTAAAGATTGTTAATGTTTTAAATGACCTGATAAACAATGTATAGTATTACATACCTATTTGACTACAATTTCAGAATCTCCGAAAACTTGAAGGTATTTGACGTCTAATCTGATTGCTTTGTACAACACTTGGACTAAAGCCTCATAATCTGTGGTATTGTTGGTGCAATCAAATTCGAGTCTACAAGTTAACATAGTTTTATCTCCTTCTGGACTAACTAGCACGCATCCTGCTCATGCTCCTTCGTTAGATTTAGAACCATCAAAAGATAATTTCCAAAATAAAGATTTATTCACAGGACTATCTACAAAATTAATGCATTTAGAACTATTTGTTCGAGAAAAAATTTCAACTTGGGATAAAACATAATGTTCTAAATAAGGTGATGTATGAGCATTAAAATTTCCTAGGAAAGAATCTACTGAGTAATTGCCAATAATACTATTGTTGTATGTCACCGGTTCATTCTCTCCCTCTAGCTCCATTACTATGTATTTCTGATGTCTTTCTCGTTCAACTTTTATTTGATTAGGCTTACCATTGTAAGGCAACCACATGTGCGACCAGTTAGTGGCGAAATATCCATGAAGTTTTTTTGACCAATCTCTGCTAAGAATTAAACCATAAAATTCTAGAATATCAGCAACTAAAATGTCGATAACTTGACATACCTTTGGGTTGGATGACAACCTTATGGTAACTTGATTTAATTTTCCAATCACTTCGACTTGCGATCTATCTAACTGGACTATGCGCACAGCAGATTTTTGCGATTGAACATTCAATTTTGTACATATTGATTTTGGTAAAATATTCGATGAAGCTCCCGAATCCACTAAGCAATTATGCACATTTTTATTAAAAATTTCATAAGTAAGAAGAAATGGGGGAGTATGAGATCTTGATCTGCCTCCAATTAATGCGATGTCGTTTGGATCAACTTTGTTAATCGCGTTAGTCAGAGGTCTTCCCATATCGTGGGAAGCTTGAGAAATTACAGCGGCAGGCAAAGGTGCAACTGGGGCAGCATGTAATTCTTTCATAAATATCTTTTGTTGGTGTTTTAACTTGCTCAATTCGTAAAGAGTGATGTTGGCCCTAGTCTTTTTCATATCTTCTATAATATAGTACTCCATTTCATCCGAAATGATCAGCGTTTTAGATGGAGTAGATGAATCTGTTTGGACTAGGCTAGTTTGAGTCGCTTTAGGTGTAGTTTTCTTGGCTGCGACTTTATCCTTCGTCGTCGAGCTTGCACTCTTTGGCTTAGGGGTAGTTTGAGGAGGATCAAGCTGATTTCTACTTCGTGTACTAACCAGGAATGCTTCTTGATCTTCTTCTTGTGGGAGGATGAAATCCCACATTCCTTGTAACTCTACAACTTCTTCATCATCAATTTGCTCTTCAGTAGCGATTCCCTCTTCTTCTTCTTTGGATTCAGCACTCGTAATAGCATTGGGGGGTTTTGAATCAACTGAAGGGTTTCTTTTAAAAGGTCTGTATGCCTTTTTTGAAGAAGTTTCTGCCACTTGTTTCTTAATATCAACCATCTCGTTAGACATAGTCTTCAAAAAAATTTGCAATCCTTCTAAATCGAATGGATCTTTTGATTGCTTTTTCTTGGGATCCTCTCTAAAAGTAACCTTCTTTGATTTATGTTCTTCCATCGCGGTTTTCTTTTCAAGGGCTATAATACACTTCTCTACAGCTATTGCTTCTTTCATATTTTCGGCTAAAGTTGTCTTGTTAGCCCTGTCCACGAAGATTGCTATGTTTGATGGTAAAGCAATGATATACCATTCACTTCGCACTTCTTCGCTAGGCTTGGAAGCAGTAGGAATTTTGTTTAACAGTTTATTGAAACATGAATTGAAATCTTTGATAGGTTCTTTTGACTCGGCCCTAAGGTTTCACAAGTCACTGATCAACGTTGTCGTAGACCTATCATCACCAAATTTAATAAGGAATTTTTCTCAGAAGATTTCCCAACTAGTGATAGATCCAGATGGTAATGAAAAATACCATGATCCGGTTGTTCCCTGAAGAGTATAAGGAAAAATTCGAACGACAACATCTTTGTTAGTAACTCCATTAAGATTTATGGATAGCATAAAGTTATTAATATGCTCTTCCGCTAACATGCCTTCTTCAAGATTGAACTTAGGTAGCCATTTTTCAGGATGGGGTGGTAACTAACTCAAAGGCGCAGACATTAAGACTGCCCCTGGGATGTTCCATGGAGATTGGGCCATCGCTAATCCAATAATGGAGGGAAGTGCAGAAGATGATCCCTGAGGTTGAGAAGATGAGGCTATTATGACTTCGGATGATTGAGAAGGAGATGTAGAAGTACCAGTAGGCTGGTGGACAATGATCTGAAGTGGAGGAGTGGATGGTTGACTTCGCGGTGAGGAATTTGAGATGGATGATGATGATGAAAGAGCCTCGTTGTCGAACACTTTAGGTGACTTCCTTGCTCTCTTCCTAGTGGGTAGAGATAACTCAGTTGGTTGAACACCACACTTTTCGCTCTTTAATCTGGTCAAAGGATGAGCATGGTTATATTGCGAAGTCACGTTGCCTTGAGATTTACCAGATCTTGGAGGAGATATAGAAAATCGCTGAAGTTTGTGAATCAGAGATTCAAATTCAAGAGGTTCGATAGTAGATTGTTCTGAAATGTCAGGGTTTGTAGTAGCAGTTGTTGATCCTACGACTTCTGGCTGTGGATTTAAAGATTCTAAATGTAATGGAGAATTCGGGGGAGATGGTGAGGGAGATTTACTCTCAGAATGGTATTCAGATTTAGACTTACTTTCCATTCATACTTCGAAGCCCTCCTTCTAGCACCAAATATGTTGAAGCCCCGAAAATCGGGTCTACAACAAGGGGGATACCCACCCGGTCCGAACCTTGGTTGGCAGCTCCTTTTCTGTTTGGTGTGGTGGGTCCGACTGGGGATATGGGACCAGTTTCCCAATTTATGAGTGGGTGTGTGTAGAATTTGATATTTCTGATCTAACATTTCCTAATTAAGATGCTCTAATTCTAATTTTAATCTAATGACATGCAATTGTATTCTAAGAAAACAGAAATATCTAAGTCTATACTAACACGGGATGTAATCTTTCTTCTGTGTGATCTAAAATGATTTCAAATAACAATCGGTAATAAAAATCATTCAATTGTTATAACAAAAGAATTCAATATAGATGAACCACTTCACATAAAAAGTTAGGTGAAACAGTTTGGAAAAACATATCGCACAATAAGCTATTCATACATTAAGTATAAATAAAAAGCTATCACCGTACAAAAGTGCCAAATGATAACTCAGGCATTTAGGCATTAATATATAAACAACTGGACTTGAATATTTCTTTAACACAAAAGATAGAAACAGAGATAGAAGTACCATTTATAACTAGTTCTACTCATGAGCTTCAAGTGATACCGACTTATCTCTTCTTAATCCAACATCCACTAAGAGTACAGAAGTGTGACATCAGTAGCAGATATCAAATGTAAAAATCAATAAATCATGTTCCACTCATTCATCAAAACCTCCTCGGAGGGTGCAAAAGTGCATGTTCTGAGGAAAAGTTTTTGATAAATTTCTAGACCCTTCTCTAAATGCATGAGAAGGGTTTAAATACTACTAACTACATCTAAAAATAACTTATTTACAAAAATATAGGATACGGTTTAAATGACAGTCCTTTCTCTAGGCAAAATAAAGCCAAACTATTTCTAAAATTAAATCTAACATCTAACTATTTTTGTACTTGCTCGTTAACATCGCAAGCATTCAGCATTTGCTTGATAAGAGTCAGTTGGCGGACTTCAGCCTTTAATTGTGCTGCAAAAACAGAATCAACGAGAGTTGGCGCCAACTTTTCGGTAGAATTGATGATGCTTTTGAGAGTCATACACTGGCTGTGTGGTTTCACTGAATACTTTGAGGATATTTCTGACCATTACGGCTAATTTTTGGATTTAGATTTTACTTTTTATCTTTAACATACTTTTTCCGAGTTTTTGGAGCATACAAGTAGCTGACTAATTAGAAGCTTTCCATTTCGAGAAGTTTTACCCAGCGATGCGCGAGCGCATCGGAAACTGCTTTCGTTTCTTGATTCGGGCTTCCTTGGTGCGATTTTCGCCTCTTGATTGCTTTCTTTTAGTGGATGTAAATTTGAAATTTTGTGAAAATAATGATTCCTTAAGTTCTTGACCCTGAGTCCCAAATTGTCTGTTTTTGATGTCAGCGTTGCTCCATACCCATTTCACTATACCTGTGTAGGGGGGAATTTTGGGTCTCGCCACTAGCCGGTGTAGGAATGAAGAAGCTAAATCTACAACTGATGCTTCGGAAGACCCCTGTGAACCAGCAAAAGCCGTAAACTCCATTACCTTATGATTCTCTTCCTCACGCAGATTACACATGCTTTCTCAAGTGGAAATACCCGCGTCTCTGTTGCATGCAGTGTCTGTGTACAAGGGCGTTATCTCTTTATCTTCAGGCATCGAAGCCTTGATTTTCTTCCCCATAGTATCTTGTATATTGCTTTGTGTAGTTCTTTGTTCTTCATTCCTGCAGTTTACAAGTGAGGTGAGAGTAATGATAAAGAATAATGACAGAAAAGCTTTAAATGTCGAAGATATGCAAAAATATACCACTTTACGTGAGTTGGCTTTTCGATAAACTCAAAACCATATTTCATTAACAACTGGAAACTAACTCATTAATTAGCATTAAAGCTCATAACCAGGTCATGTTTTATGGAAAAAAATTTCTCGAATAGTGAGCCGAAAGATTTAGCGATGGAGGACTTTTTGCGATTTGCTTTGCAATATCGTAGATCGTTGCATCGCATTATCGCGAAATCGCAATATCGCAATATCGCATTATTATTCTTTCGTAAGATTGCTTTGCCGCTCTATCGCGATATCGCAATATCGCATGGTCGCTATATGTGCTCATTTCGCGTTAATGTATTTCTTGCGAGGTGCGATTTTGCGATATGCGCCATCGCATATCGACGTTTTCTGCGGTTTTCCAGCATAAGTGTGTTTTAAGGCATGCGATACGATATATATGTTTTTTAATATGTAATCTCACATCGCAATCTCGCATTCTTGTAAGAAGGCATCCTGTTATCCTTCCCGCGATGCGATATTTCTTAAGGAGTGATTTTATCTTTTCTCATCATGAAACTTAAGATTTTTAGATTTTTCAAAGGTATTTTCCCAAGTTTATGATGGTAAGTTTTATTAAAAAATGAAATACAAGCACTAATTCATTTTTAAAATTTTTTGACTAAGGGTCTCCATTTATTTAGTATTAGTAATAACACTAAATAAGAAGGGGGGTTGTTGGTGACCACAACAGGTTGCAAGTGGAGGAACCATAAATTTCTCTAGAAAGTGCCATAATATCAAGCTATCCATGGGAGAATATTTATTGAATAGCCCAATGTGTTCCATTCCAATGGGTGGTGTTGATGTTGTACTAGGAGTCCAAAGGCTACAACCCTTGGGTACAATAGCTTTTAATTTTCAAGAACTTTTCATGAAATTTTATGTGGAAGGAAATGAAGTTGAATTAAGGAGCATTGCAGGGAAACCGGGAAAGATAATCAGCTCTAACGGTATGACAAAGCTTCTAAAGAAGGAACAACGAGGTGTAATTGCACAATTATGTTTGCTAGAGGTTCCCACATCGAGATCATCTATTTCTCCATATCTCCAAAAAGTCTTGGACAATCATTCCAAGGTATTTGAGACTCCCAAAGGTCTCCCACCTATTCGTGATCATGATCATGCTATTCATTTGATTCCAGGAAGTGTTCCTCCAAACATCAGGCCGTACAGATATCCCTATGCCCAAAAGAGTGAAATTGAACGTATGGTTGCATAAATGCTAGAGGATGATATAATTCAACCTAGTCAAAGTTCTTTCTCTACTCCAGTAGTATTGGTGCATAAAAAGGATGGATCACAGCGCATGTGTCCGCATTATAGGGAGCTCAACAAGCTAACTATTAAAGATAAATTTCCCATTCATATCATTGATGAATTATTGGATGAATTGCATGGATCAATTTACTTCAACAAGTTGGATCTTCATTCAAGGTATCATCAAATCAAAATGAAGACTGAAGGCATTCCAAAAACAGCATTTATAACTCATGAGGGTCATTATGAATTTTTGGTCATGCCTTTTGGCCTTACCAATGCACCTTCTACATTTCAAGGTTTGATGAATTCCATTTTCAAACCCTTCCTTAGAAAATTTGTGTTAGTATTTTTTGATGATATACTAATCTACAGCAAGTCTTGGAAGGACCATGTTGAACATGTTGAGAGGGTGCTCAAACTATTGGAGGAGAAACAATTATATGCAAAAAGCTCCAAATGTTTCTTTGGAGTATAGGAGATGGAATATCTAGGTCATATTATATCTCATGAAAGTGTTAAGGTAGACCCTAGCAAAATTAAAGTCATTATGGAATGCAAAATCCCCACATCCATAAAGCATCTGCGAGGATTTCTCGAGTTGACAGGGCATTATCGCAAGTTTGTTAAGAATTATGGGAGAATAGCAGCACCTCTAATAACATTATTGAATAAAGATGCATTTTCATGGACTCCAGAAGCAACAAAGGCCTTCTAACATCTTAAAGAGGCAATGTGCCAAGCACCGGTCTTAGCTACGCCGAACTTCACAAAAACCTTTATTGTGGAATGTGATGCTTCAGGAAATGGAATTGTTGCTATTCTAATGCAAGATGAAAGACCCACTGCTTTCGAAAGTCATCCAATCAAGGGAAATTATTTACACAAAGCTATTTATGAGAAGGAAATGTTGGAAATACTACATGCACTTAAGAAATGGCGACCCTGCCTAATGGGAAGACACTTCAAGGTAAAAACGGATCATGATAGTCTTAAATACTTTTTAGAACAAAGATTATCCTCTGAAGAGCAAAAAAATTGGGTCACAAAGATGTTGGGTTATGACTTTGAAATCATCTACAAAAAAGGGAAGCAAAATGTGGTGGCAGATGCACTCTCAAGAAAGGATGAGGATGTGGAAGCATTGTTGTGTGCCATTTCTATTATCCACCAGATTGGATAAATGAAGCAAGGGAGGAATGGAAGAATGACGAAGAACTGTGGGCACTTATTCGAAAGCTACAACAAGATTCCAGTACGTCTGATACATTTAGCTGGAAAAA
>APFE030810565.1:36077-59037 GCA_000404065.3 Pinus taeda
CATTATCTTCCTTTCAATATTATAATACATATTTATACATGTTGAAGCATCCAATACCATGGACCAAAAACTATCGCATCCAATACCATGGACTGAAAACCATCACGTCCAATACCATGGACCAAAAAACCATCGCATCCAAAAAAAATGTGCAAAAATCATGCACAAAACCATAGGTTGGTCCGCCCAACCTAACATAGGGTCCAAAATCAAAATTATCTGGGGCGCTGCCCCGGACCCCATAAAATGGGGTTATGGATACCCCTCAAACCCCCTGTTAACTACATGGAAAGAATATAACACAACCCAACAAAACTTTGCAATGCATACCCGTGCCTCTTTTCTGAGTATCAGATCTCTCAATGAGAACTCTTCCCATAATCAATTTTATATGCCAATAAATATTGACTTCCTACATATATGTAGTTTGTTGAGATTGAGTAGAAGTTCCAATATCAGGAATCAAGATCCTACTATCATTGACAACCTATTGATCATGAATGAATTTGTGTCCATATTGAGCTTCCTCATCCACCTCAAACATGGTCAATCTAACCATATCAGGAATCATATCTATAAAATGATCCCTTGAGCGATGACCTGCATTCTAGGTGCACAGATGAGGAATATGGATGAGGGGCATCTGTACTTTTAGAAGGAGTAGCTCTACCCCCTCTCCAACTTCTACCCTTTGAGGAAATTATGTGTCAAGCCATAGGAAAGGGAGTGTGAAAACTAAAAGTTATGGAATCTAGACGGGTGGGGTCAAATTGAAATAAAGGGTAAATAGAAAAAAGTATTGGGGGAAGAGTTATTGCAAGGAAAAGAAAGGCCCGGGACAATAAAGAGGAGATATACATACTTCTAAGAATTCACAAACCTTTAGAGATGCTTTCATTTAAAGACCACAAAGGACAAGTAGTAACAAGGAAAACCAAGAGTAGAGTTAGGAGTACAAGTGTTATAGTAGAACATTTTCCAATATTATAAAATGACCAAAGAACTGACAGTAAAACCAACAATGTTATGCAACCACCCCACAAAATAGAATAAAATGTAGATCAACGAATTAAAAATTATCCTCTTCAAGGGGGAAACCTCCTTTACATTACATAAATGAACAATTCTTGGATGATACAAATGATAAGACCTCCTTGGTATATATAGGGGTATAAAGGATCACAATATAATCAAAGTCTACATATCAATAATAATGTAAGGGCACAGCAATAACAATAGTGGGCTTCTATGGGGCACGATAATAACAACATGGGGGATACATGGGCACAACAATAACAATAGGGGCTACACTAAAAATAACAATAAGGGTAATATACTAGTATTATAAGGACCTAACATGCCCCTCTTCTTTAAAAAACTGTTGTCCTCAACACTTAAGTAGTTTCGGATGCTTTTGTATAAAATTCTCATTCTCCCATGTGGAATCTTCAGCAGGTAAGTTCTTCCACTTAATGAGATACTATGAAATTAATCAATTTTTTAGTTGTCAGGTTCTTGTTTCCGTGATTACTTCAGGCTCAAATATGATTTTTCCTTCTTTGTCAAGTTTTGGAAACATTGTTTGAACTAGGAGCTTGTCATTGATAACCTTCTTTAAGCATGAAACATGGAAAATTGGGTGTACTTGGGAAGATGCAGGTAACTCCAATTTGTATGCCATAGTACCAATATTTTGCAACACCTTGTAAGGACCATACTACTTGGGTGATAATTTATTATCCTTCTTAGCTTGCTTGAGGGACATTTGTTTGTATGGTTGTAGTCATAAAAATGGCCAGTTGACTACATCAAAACTTCTTTCATTGCAATGTTGTTTTGCATGTTGTTTCATTCGATTTTGCGTTGGAGTGCAATTATCCTTGAAGAGTTGTATAACTTGTTGTTTATGCTCGATTTGATCTTCCACGACTTGAACCTAACAATTTTCTCTTAAAGATGATGTGATGGATGGTGGATGATATCCATAAAGTGCCATAAATGGGGTCATTTTTGCTACATTATGGAAGGAATTGTTATACCACCATTCAACTAGAGGTAACCACTTGACCCATTGTGTTTGTTTATCAGATACAAAGCAATGAAGATATCTTTTCAAACATTTGTTAAATATATCACTTTTCCTGTCAGATTGAGGATGATAAGATGAGTTATGAGCTAATTGAGTACCAAGGAAAGAAAAATAATTTTGTCCAAAAAAATCCAGTGAAAATGGGATCTCTTTCACTTACAATAATCTTTGGGTTTTCATGTAGATTTTGAATTGTTTCCACAAATGCAATAGCAATTCTACTAGATTTAAAAGGATGAGATAATGCACAAAAATATGCATACTTGGTAAGTCTATCAACTACCACCATGATGACACTATTTCCTTCAAATTTGGCTAAGCCTGTGATAAAATCCATTGAGACCTCCTCCCAATGTTGACTTGGAATGGCTAAAGGTTGTAACAGATCTGGGGTCTTAATTGTCTCAACTGTATTTTGTTGGAAAACCAAAACTTTTGCCACAAACTTTTGAATATCATATTTAAGTCCATCCCAAAAAAAAAAAATCCTTCTTGACCCCATGGTAAGTTTTTAAAAATCCTAAGTGCCCTCCTAAGAGGGAGGCATGCAATTCCAAAAGAATATTTTGCTTGAGTTGGGAATTCTTACAAAGATATAAGCGATATTTATACCATATGAATCATTTTTCCAGCGAATGTATTAGATGTATTGGGATCTTGCTACAACTTTTGAATGAGTATCCACAGCTCTTCATTTTTCTTCCATTCATCCCTTGCTTCAGTTATCCAATCAGGATGGATAATAGAAATGTCACAAAGTAATGCTTCCACAACCTCATCCTTTCTTGAGAGTGTATCTGTAACAACATTTTTCTTCCCTTTTTTATAGATGATTTCCAAGTCATACCCCAACATCTTTATGACCCATTTTTGTTTCTCTTCTAAAGATAATCTTTGTTCCAAAAAGTATTTAAGACTATCATGATCTGTTTTTACCTTGAAGTGTCTTCCCATTAGGTAAGGTCTCCATTTCTTTAGTACATGTAGTATTTCTAACATTTCCTTCTCATAAATAGGTGTGTGTAAATACTTTCCTTTGATTGGAAGAATTTCAAAAGCAACGAGTCTTCCTTTTTGCATTAAACCAACATCAATTCCATTTCCCGAGGCATCACATTCCATAATAAATGTTTTTGTGAAGTCTGGCGTAGCTAAGACCGATGCTTGGCACATTGCCTCTTTAAGATGTTCAAAGGCCTTCGTTGCTTCTGGAGTCCAAGAAAATGCATCTTTCTTCAGCAATGTTGTTAGAGGTGTTGCTATTCTCCCATAATTCTTAACATACTTGCAATAATACCTTGTCAACCCGAGAAATCCTCAAATATGCTTTATGGTTGTGTGGATTTTCCATTCCTTAATGGCTTTAATTTTGTTAGGGTCTACCTTAACACTATCATGAGATACAATATGACCCAAATGTTCCACCTGCTATACTCTAAAGAAACATATGAGGTTTTTCATATAATTTTTTCTCCTCCAATAGTTTGAGCACCCTATCAACATGTTGAACATGATCCTTCCAAGACTTGATATAGATTAGTTTATCATCAAAAAATACTAACACAAATTTTCTAAGTAAGGGTTTGAAAATGGAATTCATCAAACCTTGAAATGTGGAAGGTGCATTAGTAAGGCCAAAAGGCATGACCAAAAATTCATAATGACCCTCATGAGTTATGAATGTTGTTTTCGAAATGTGTTCGGTCTTCATTCTAATTTGATGATATCTTGGATGAAGATCCAGCTTGGCGAAGTAAATTGTTCCATGTAATTCATGCAACAATTCATCAATGGCAGGAATGGAAAATGTATCTTTAATAGATATCTATAAGGTATGATGTTTGGAGGAACACTTCCTGGAAGCAAATGAATAGCATGATCATGATCACGAATAAGTGGGAGGCCTTTGGGAGTCTCAAATACCTTGAAATGATTGTCCAATACTTTTTGGCCATATGGAGAAATAGATGATTTCGATGTTTGAACCTCTAGTGAGCATAATTGTGCAATGATGCCCTATTGGTCTTTCTTTAGAAGATTTTTCATGCCGTTAGAGCTAATTATATTACCTGGTTTCCCTACGATACCCCTTAATTCAACCTCCTTTCCTTCCCAAAAAAAAAATCAAGAAAATTTCTTGAAAATTTAAAGTTGTCGTCCCCAAAGATTGTAACCATTGGACTTCTAGTACAACATCAACACCACCCTTGGAATGGAAAGAATTGGACTATTCAATACATATTCCCCATTGTTAGCTTGATATTATGGCACTTTCCAGAGTAATTTATAGTTCCTCCATTTGCAACCATCACTTGACAATCTAGTGCTGGATATAGGAAGCAATTGAATTCCTTGGCTATCTTACAATGAATAAAATTATGGATACTAACCGAATCAATCAGAACTATTACATTTTTCTTCTTGGTATATCCTTCTATCTTGAGAGTTTAAGCACTGGTAATTCTTACCAATTCATTACAAGATATGGTCATTTGTTTCTTCTTTCTCTAGGGTTGGTCCTGGTGTATATCCTCCTCTTTTGATGTTTCTTGTTCCTTTTCTTCCTCCTCTTCACAATATTTATATGATAATTTATTCTTAACACATTTATGGCCTTTAGTGTATTTTATATCACAAGTGTAACAAAGTCCTTTTGCTCTTTTTTCCTTGAATTTTTGTGGTGTCAACCTTGTAGGTTGTGGAAGACTCGGAGCAAAAACACTTCCATCTTTATAGTTGTGAGTGGTAGACTTCCTTGCTTCCATAATTTTGCTTTCAACTTTTCTTGCCACCCTGAATGCCTTCTCCAATGAATCAGGTTCCCAAAGTCAAACCTCATTTTTGATGTTACCTTTTAAAGTCCCTATGAATACATCAATCCTATGCTCCTTCGGAATATCGGTTACCCTAATATTCAATTTTTGGAAGTATTCAACGTGCTCCGCCATTGAACCTTTTTGTTTGAGATTTATCAATTAGCTAAAGAAGGTGTTTCTCTTTGTATCTTCATTATGTGTTATAATTTCCTCCGTAAAAATTGACTAGGTGACAAGTGGTTTACGATAACAAATCCATATATACCATACAAACTAATTGGGTTCTAAATATAATGCAATACATATCTTTTGTTAGGGTTGCACATCCTGTAGATCAAAATATTGCTCCTTTTGTAGTATCCATGTTACCAAATCTTTTCCATTAAATATATATATTTGGAATGTAGTGGTTCTTAAACCCCACATTGGAGTCTCTAAAATCATAATTCATATTCTTTTTTTCCTCATCATGTTTTTCATGGATTACCTTATGATCCAGGTGACTCCAGGGGCACACACAGGACAAAGAGGGCTGATGGAAGCTCGAAAATCAAAGTGATCAGAATGCTTTTGAACCAAGACCAAAGCGTAGATCTCGTCATCTTGATCATGGTGGTTTCAATGGTTCGTCAATCCGAGCTCATATGAGGAAGAACGAGCCAGTCAAAGTTTTGGTTGACTTTTGTTGATAGAGCAAGCTTAAGGAGGCAGCATTTTGGACAAAATCCAGCCACCGAATTTTGGCCAACTTGGGCCAGATTCCGAGCAAATTTGTGGCCTGTTTAATTTGACTCCTTCGGTCAAATTTTGAAATTTTTTAAAAGGCATTATGATTAAAAAAATAAAAAAATATATAAACAAAGGAGGTGGTGGGCCACCACCCCACACCTCACCATACTCCATACATAAAATTGATGTGAGGTCGGCGGGGATCAAACTCGCCTGACCCACGTGGGCCGGCCCCCACTGGACAGCTCTATGTGGTGGCAACCAAACCACTAAATGTGGCCCATTAGATCATTAATGCACCAACGGTACACCAACCAAATTCTTATGTGCCCAAACATTAAATGTGCCCGAAATGAATTGCAGAGGTAAGGGGCGGGTTGCCCAATGCGGACCTGACCCCGAAACATGCAGCTTTTAAAACTATAATGTGTTAAATTGGGAGGGGCAGGGATTGACCACCCGACCCCTCCTTAACTAACTCCTATTTTTTACCACTACACCAAACCAACCCACATGGTAAAGTCCACCCGGAAATTTATATAGACCTTCATTTGACCAGTGCGCCCAAGCAACATGGAGGAACCAGGAGTGGGCACGGAAATCGAGGCAAATTTTTAATTAATTTATTTGCAGGTGGAACCATGATTGAGCGAAATTTCCAGGGGGGTGAAATTTTTGCAGTATCCAAATTGGACAAACTTTATGTCGATCTTACACCTTTCAACGACACAAACCCAATGGCACAGTCAGTTTCCTGATCTGAGAAGCATATTTGCAGAGGACACCGAGGAGGGAATCTTTGAGGAATCTAGCAGGAATCTAAAAGATTCCTTAAGCCCCAGATTTCCACTTTCTCATAATTCAGAAATTTGACAGTCGATTTTGCACTATTCGACGCCACAAATCTGATCGTGTATTCATATTTTCCATTTTCTCATTTCATTTTTCGGCCACTTTTCTAACTGAAGTGCAGATGTCAGCATTCATGTGCAAGCAGTCATTTCCATGTGATTCGACGCTGTGAGATCAATGGTACGAACAACTTCAGTAGCTTGACATCCTTTTTTTCAGATGGCCCCTTGATGTGAGGTATATGCAGTATATTCATGTACTTATTTTGTTATGCATTGTGTTGCACAAATCCCTATTAGATGTTTGATGTGGGATCTTGTTTCTTACTTGTTTTCATGATTCCTGCTTGATGTGATCTGGAATCATTTGTGAGATGTACTTGTTGTCATGATTCGTCATGGTTTTCTTGAGATCCCTTTGTCCTTTTTGATGGGATACTCATGTGTCGCCATGTATGATTGCATTGAGATCCCTTTTATGCCATGTTGGAGGGATGCTCATTATCATCATGCATGAGTTAGTGTCATACTGATAGAAGTCCTTTTTGACTGAGAGTTCCTGTAGAGGAACATCTCTTGGAGCCACTCTTGCGTGAGGGAATTTTCCTTGTATGATAGCGACTTCACCTCTTATGTACATCATCACTATTGACATAACTTAATGTAGCGGCCTACACCATCTTGACACAGGGGCCTGGAGACGTAGTCCCTGCTGGACGAACTCCGTTATCAGCGACTTATGTTTTCATGTGTTGATGATTGTCATGTTCCTCTTCTTTACAATATGCAGATGTATTCATTTATGTTCTTTTAAAAATGCAATTTAACACATCACGAAAGTAAAAGGTCTTGGAAGGGTCCTTCGTCACACCCAGACCTGGATCACCTTGTCACCACTGAGAAGCCTTTCCTACAACAACTTTTTCAACCCTTATAATTTGACATTCATCACATCCATGTCTATTTTAAAAACCACCATGTTGCCTTTTATACCATCCATGTCCCCTTTTAATCCATCCATGCCATTTTTGGTTACTCTTTGTGAGAGAAAAAATTGTTGCACTTGGTCCCGTAACTTTGATATATCATGTTGAAATTCTTCCTCTTCATGCATCACAGTAGAGATTTCTGAGGGCTTAATGGGTGTAGAATTCTTTTGTTTGGGAGGAATTTTAGAAATAAATACTTATATCTATGCTTAAATATGTCCTTTGAATCACTTCAAACTGCTTTTTCAAACAAAAGTTATGCAAAATTAAAAAATGCACACCTTTTTCTTGCTTTTTAGTAGCTTGACATTGAAACTATTGGATCTATGTAATTTCAAATCTCCAAGGTCTGAAATTTCGTCCTATGGTATCTCTCTAAGTCTTCTTTCCATCCCAACAAGTCAGACCAATATTGGATTCCTCAATAAAGAATTATGCTAAATATCCCACAATGGCCTTATTATCGATTGGTTCAATAAAGCGAATTTATACAGAGTGTCGAGTGCCACTATTTTAAGCTTCAGCTCTGAAAATGATAAATGCATAGCTACAGTATATGCACTTTAAATTCTTTTTACGAAATTAAAATTTGATGCTCGGAGAGAAATTTATGATGATTTTCCATAGGTCACCTGATTGAGATTAAATTCTAGAGCCTGCAAAAACCCTAACTTCCGCAAATCATATCTCCGAAAATTTAGTGAATCAAGATCTGAAATTCGTACACAATGTTCGTCAATATTTCAACTCTACTTGGTTGCAATTTCATCTTCTTAAGCCTTTTAAAAAAATAAAAAAATTAAAAAAAAAATTATAGTGATAATTCCAAGATGGCCTGTTTAAAGAAGTGAAACCCTAAAATCCAAAGCTCTGAAACCAAATGTTATGCAACCAACTCACAAAATAGAAGAAAACATAGATCAACAACTTAAAAATTATCCTCTTCAAGGGGGAAACCTCCTTTACATTACATAAATGAATAATTCTTGGATGATACAAATGATAATACCTCCTTGGTATATATAGGGGTCGAAGGGGTCACAATATAATCAGAGCTTGCATATCAATAATAATGTAAGGGCACAAAAATACAATAGTGGGCTTCTATGGCACAAAATAATAATGACATGGGGGATACATGGGCACAAAAATAACAATAGTGGGCTACACTAACAATAACAATAAGGGGAGTATAATAGTATTATAGGGACCTAACAAACAACCAATGAAGTGAACCCTGAATAGAGAAACCAGTACCGAAAATCCAGGGAAGAATGAACTAGAAGATATAGAGATTATTAGGAATCCAAAGTGTAAATGCACTTGAAGCCCAAGCCTAGAGTTAATGACCTCACACCCACAAATTTTCAACTTTATATTGAATGCCACAATTAAGCCTACATGTAGGGACATTCCTTTCAATAAACACATATCAAGCTAACCACAAATAATTAAGGAGATTCCCAAGCTTAATTGGAAGGAAACCAAGAAAATCTCCCTAAACCCATGGGAGGAAATGATTTTAGGAGGCTGCAATAGACTAATGAACTCACTGCTAAGTAGCTATGAAATTTCTCCCAACAAACATCTAACCAATTTAAAGAAACAACCCAATACCTTACGTTCCCCCTCCTTTTCAAGTAATGATTCTCGAGCCTCTCAATAATTAAACTGGTAATTAAGTTGCATGTGGCCAGTAGTTTGGATTTTCCTTCTTGGTCCTCTTACACACTAATCTCTATGATGAACCATAATTCCCATGCCTTCACCTCCATTTTCACCATCCACATTCGATTACTATTGCATGTGAGTCACCAATTAGGGGGGCGTATAATTGCCTACACTTAGATTTGGCTTACTCATATTAACTTAGGGGTGCATATCCCATGCTTAGGCACCCACTATAGGGAAAGTTCCTCTCCACAAATTATGTGTGTGTGTGCATGTTGATAAGATCCTTTATTGGCTTGCCTTGCATTCTTGAAAATTGGAATTGGAGAGCTCGTAGTTTGAGCTAAGAGGACCAAGATTGCAGAGCAACCTGATCACTTAGAGGACTAAAATATAATAAGTCAATATGTGTGACAAATGTGTATATGTAAATTTGGATGCTAGAATATAAGTGGAGACAACATGAGGCAAGATTGGGTTCGACCTGTGTAAAATATTAATAATTTGGATGTGAATCAAGCTAGCCTTTCTTTGATAAAATGCAGTAAATGTGTTGCTTAAATGGGACCCCTTAGGGATTGATTAAAGTTGAGTGCTTGTCCACTTAGTAGCATAACATGAGAATTTTGGGTATGAATGTCACCCTTGGTAATGAAGCAAGCACTTATAGGAATGATTGGGGTTTGGATGTGACTTGGAAAATTCCATTCTTGGATGATAGTATGGCGTTGATAATGTATTGCAAAAGCTTTTTGCACTCACCCTATAGATCATGTGGCAAGCTTGTGTGCTGACATTGGAGAATGGTTGTTCCTTTGAAGAGCTTTATTGAAATTCAATTGGGTAGTTTCGAAGTCACCTTGCAGATGAAGTATTCCCAATTGGGGCCTGTGCACCCACATTTGGGGTAGTTTACAAGAGTTTGATGGATGTTTTGGAGGCTTGTAGAAGAAGAGTATGTTTGCATTGAAGGGCCTTTGGAGGTTGGACACTTCTCCAAAAAACCTTCATTTGTGAAGAAGGGTCATATTTTGAGGGCTTGAACACTTGGTTTTTTTACATGTGGCATCAGAAGCCCCATTTAACACTAATTTAGACTAATCTAATGACTTTGAAGAGAGGGTGTTTTTTATGGATTTTAACTTAGAAAACTATTAATTTATTAATATGATAAATCATTTAAATAATTTTTTGTTATTTTAAATTAAAAGAATTATATGTAAAAGAATTGCATCTCACATAATTTGATTCCATTATGTTTTGAATATATATGTTTCATTTAGTATACATTTATATTGAATAATTTTAAGAATATGTAAATTATTAAGAAGTAATAATAATATTCTCATTTTAAGTTCACTGCTAAGAAAGACACCCAATTGGTGTATGAGACCTCATTGTTTGTGGGGACAAAGGACTTGCCTTCGTATACCTATTTGACTACTCAAGTCCACAGAGGTGTGCATACTCTACCACCCTCAAACTCCACCTCCCTCTAGATTTCAACCTTTGACCTCTTAGGAAGAAACACATGTTCTTAACCATATTTTATTATCATGATTTTATTCAATGGTACAACTATATTTGTGTACAATGGTATATGTCTTATTTAACAAAGTGATTTGTTGTAGTGGCTACAACCACCCTCCAAAATTTTGGCTCGCATACAAATTTCGAAGCCTACCTTGGATCCTGTGATCGATCATTCCTTGGTCACATGTTGGTAAGGTGATGATGTCAAGCCTCCTCCTTGATCTTAAGAGTTGTTCACGTTCTCATATTTATGCGGTATGTGTCATTTTTGGGCATAGAGATTGTTGTTTTTAATGCAAAGGGAATGTTGTTTTTTCTTCAAGGGAAATCTTGTGCGTATGAGTTGTTTTCATTACATAGACATGTTTCACACTCACTTCACACACTCTTGTTACGAAGGTTTGTCCATCAAGAAAAGTATGTTTTATACATTCTAGATGGTCTACATTGTATCACTAAGTGTTCATGTGTGATCATAGTCGATTCCTATCATTGTTTACATTTGTTTCATTGATCTCGTACTAAGCCAATTTCCTGAGAAACCTAGCATCATCCAACTTCCCAGAACTGTGCACTTGCTTCTACAACTCTCAAGATATTTCCTTGCCTGTTGGAACTGAGCAGTGCGTAAACACCCCAGCCTCCCTTGGCATCCAAAACTACGTAGTGGTTTCCTCTAGTGTCCTTCCCCAGCCGGAACCCACTATCTTCACAAACTGCGCATTGTTGTCCCTCAACTGCCTAGCCAGCACTGCTCTCCAGAAAAGCACAGAGTAGTCAGGTAGTTAGCTATGCTCTCTAGAAATGTGCAAAGTAGTCAGGAAGCCATCACTTCTCTCCAGAAATGCACAGAGAAGTCTAGCTGCTCTACATTAAGAAACTGAGCATAAGTGTCCTCCTAGGACCCCATCCCGCAGCAGTGCTCTACCATGAGGAAATGCACAGTATTGTCCCTCAACTGCTTAGAATGAATTACGCTCAGAAATTGTGCAGAGAAGCCCAGACTTGCTATGGAAAACTGTGCAAAGAGGGCCAGCAGCCTTGCTCTCAAAAATTGCGCAGAGTAGGTAGCCCAACCTTGCTTTGGAAACTGAGCAGATCATCCCAGCAGCAATCACTGTTCGCTGAAATTGCGCAAATCTATCTCTCAATGACTATAGGAAAAGGTGACATGCTTCATCACTCTCAAGGAGTATCATAGAAGGAACAAGAAACTAGGTTATGATCAGGATCTCATGCAAACTCTGTCAAATGCATGATCATCTCGAGGGTAAGTAGGGTAAGTAAAGAATATCTTTTGAAGTACATCTATTAGTGAATCTTGAAGGACCGCTTGTCAATTTCATATCATTATGTCTTTGATAACATGCATGTTTGCAAGCACAAAATCATTTCATGTGTTTCATCTACGTGTCTTGCTTCCTTTTCGCTTGTTTGACCAACTGTCTTCTTTGGCATGTTGATTGCTATTTCATTCTTACGAGTCTGTTCTGGAAATTTTGAAGGTTTGTCTTTGTGTGTATGAGTTGTTTTCACTATTTTGACATCGGTCGCACTCACACACAAAGTTGTAAACATTGTCAATCAAGTGTCATCACGGTCGTTTGAAGACATATTTCAACTGTCACACTTGTTGCTCTCAACCTTTGAGTTAGTCTCATTGAGCACATGTTGTCTTGTTTGTTGGAGGTGTCTTGTCATTGATTTGTACTAAATGTGTGATCACATTGTCATGTATGCATGAGTACACTTGCTTTCACACTTGGTCAATTTCCCTGAAAATTTGTCGACCCCGTCAACCGGACCCGATCTCAGTGACCTTGCACTGCTGCCCATAATTGCGCAGAGCTTGAGGCTTGTTAATCAAGGTTGTCATTGATGTCAATATGGAATTATTGAATATGTTTAACCCTTAATTGTTTGGAAGCCTTAGCCTAGACTAACAAACCTTAACCCAAACATTATTAGTGATGTCAAAACCTAACCTTGTGCTCTACTCTCTTGATAAAACTTAAACCCTAATCCTAAGAAAACCTTTAAAGAAAACCTTTGCCGTAAAATTTTGATGAAACCCTAACCCTAATCCTTTAAAAACCTAAATCTTGACACCAAAGCCTATAACAAAATTATCAATTTAATAAAACCTTACTTTTTAATATAAAGTTAATATAAAAAATTTAACTTTATATTATACCAGAGTTAAAAACTTTATTTTAATATAAAGTTAAAATTAACTTTATGTTAAAATTTGCATGCCACATTTTTGGATGGCTACACTAATTTGTCAGTCGGCTGCATTATAAATTATATTTATAAAAAGGCATGCCCCTTCAATTTCATGTCGGCTCATTTAAACGGTGAATAAAGTTATAAATAAGCCACGTCCCCTCTCATTATAGTGTCTTCTTCTGAAGCTCGGATCTTGGATATAACCATATAAACGGAGACCAGAAAACAAGACGCAAAGAGGACCAGAAAACAACTACAAAGGAGAAATAAATTTGCAAGAAAAAGCGAGGATCACTTTACCGTAGTTCATATCTCATGAACCCTTGAAAGATACAAAAATACATTTGAAACCACTATACAATCTTTGCGAAAATACGTGTGAACCTGTGGTGGATATCTTGACCCTTTTTTATGGTGTTGAATCTGCGTCCCTGTAGAAGCTGTGGAAGCTTCCATTACAAACTTCTTATTAACCATTTGCGGATTTATAAAATTAACATTGCAGTCTCGGACCAGGCATATTGCTACATGATTTTGACATATTTTTCTCTGATAAACATCTATTAAAATCTTGAATCATTCAATACTTGATACCTCGGACCTGTGCGTAGAAGGACCAGATCTTACATTTTCGAAACAACACCCAGATCTCAGATTGAAGGCTCGGACTACAGTCTTGTAGCTGCTTCTCTCATCTTCGGACCTGTGGAAACCGCATTAGTAAACAACCCTTATCTCTTCAGCTCAAATTTGATTGCAGTGGGCAGAGATCATTTCTTTGAAGGCTGGGAAAACTTGAAGACAACATTGTAAAGCTCGGTCAGACCTTTTTGTCTTTGCAGCAAGACACCTGCATGACTGCGTTGTATTCTTTGGTGATGAATTTCTAGACTGTGGTGACAAAAGCAGTTTGGACCCTCTTCTTCAATTAAGATAACATTGGACATATGGCAGGTGATTGTCACTTGACTTGGGTGTAGTATGGCATGTGATTGTTAATTGACTTGAGTCCTTGCACAAGCTAGAACGTGGAAGTCCAAGAGAGTCATGTAAGTTGAAGAGTTATGTAATTTGAACAACCATGAGAGAAGTTGAAACAGATATTTTTTTCCACAATTTTTTTTCTTTTTGCAAAGTTAGGCAAGCATTTTATATTAAATTATAAAAAAGAGATACATAATTGATGTCTAAAAGCTATTGGTATGCCACATGGGAAACAAGAATAGTAGCAAAGTCTCAAAAACTTTACATTACATGTTGTGAAATCTATAATTCTATCATTTAAAGTAAACATATAACTAACAAAAATGGATTGTGAGATATTAACAGTTGAAACTACACCAGTGCCACTCAAGAAAATTGTGATAGAAATATAGGGTTTCCTGATCATGTCATCCTAAGGGAGAGTCCACCTAGTTTGGTGATTGTGAGTCATTGTCTTTATCAGATGGGGGTAAAGGCGATGCCTTCCACTTTCTTAGCCAAAACAGATACTTTGTTGTCTAATTTCCCCAATTTGTCCATAATTTTTGTAATGCATATTGGTGTCACTTTTCGAGTATCAAATCTCTTAATGAGAACTCTTCCCATTACAGTTTTTATATGTTGGTGGATATTGATTGCCTGAATGTATGCATTTTGTCGAGATTGAGGAGAAGTTCCAATCTTAGGAATCCAACTCCGTGTATCCTTGATAACCTATTTATCAAGAATGATTATGCATTTATATGGAACTTCCTCTTCCACCTCAGAGACAGTCCATGTAAACATCTTAGGAATCATATCCATATAACGATCCCTTTAGTATTGACCCACAGTCTAGACATGAGAATGGAAGGAAGAAGGAAAAAAGGCATCAATACTTGTAGAGGGAGTAGTGTTTGGTAATTTAATTGATGTTAAATTACTTGAATGAATTATCAACCAAGGCTAGTAAACTGATGAAATGTATGTGCATTGTATGTGTTAGGAGTCTTTGTCACTCATTTAATACCTAAGTTAATTTGAGTTATCGAAATGCACATGTTTCTTTATAGCTATGTAAGTAAATAAAACACTCATACAAAATCATATCAATTCTACTTTACTTGCTTGAATAATGATCACACTCACACTTGCTCTAAAATAAAATCAATTTTGCTCTTAAAATCACACTTGCTTAAATGAAAAATCACTGTTGACGTTAAGTTCCTTTTAGCTATGACAAGAGGCATATTTATAAAACCTTTACGCAATAAATGTTTTCAAAGCTTTACGCCTATGTTAATTGACATTGGCTATAATTAACTTAAGAGATAAGATATCGTAATGTTCTTCTGAGATATTAGAATGGATTGCTTCATTTTCACCTTGGTTTGAGGATGATGAAATGATTTTACCTGTAGATTTTCTTTCCAAAGACTATATATAGTCATAAATTTCTTGTTGCACAAGATCAATCTCTGCAGTTCTTCTAACTGGACTGGAAATTGTGGGTGATGGCATTAGTGATGAGGAAACTGTAGGTTCCATTTCTTTTTAATCTAAATCAACAAATTCTGGGGACTGTCGAGGCAGTTCATGCATTGTTTTATTAAGCCTTGCACTTCTTCTTATGGGATATTATGGTTTTGATGACAATTTAGTAATAAGGGGTTGCTTCTTAACTTTTCCTTGCTTTGTTTTCTCTTTAGATGAACTTCCTTCCTTAGTGCTAGTTACCTTTCTCTTAAGATTTTTATTTTTAAGATTTACTGACATATATGCGAGAGGAGTCTCATCCTCTAAATGTTTCTCTCATTCTGGAGGTGAATTATCTTTTATGGGCAGCTTCCTTCTACTTCTCTTTGTTTACCACTAGGCTCTTCTATTTTTTCTTCCTTGAAATGATTTCTAACTAAGAAATATTCCCAATTATCTCCAATGTTTCTAAGATGTGCTTTAATCAAGATTTTTAGTAGACCATGATGATATAGAGCACTATCGATCGATTGAATTTTTTTTGAATTCTACAAGCCATTTTCCTTAAGCTTTGAAGTAGAAAATATGCTAGGTTAATTTCATTTCTATCTAGAAAATTCATCATTAATCTTGCATGATAAAAGAACATATTACCAAATCTTCCTTCACAAGTTATAAACTTTTGAATGATTAGCAGTAATATTCTCAATTTATTCTTCAAATTCGTGACTTGTATTCTCTTTTTAAACTCGGAAATATTCATACCTACATTCTTGAAAAAAAAACTCCATTCTCTTTCTTCAATTCTTCTGTTCTTAAATCAAATTTCTCCAATTCTTGGCAATCTTGTGGCTTCTACTATGAAGGATTCTGTCAACACCATCTTCACGTCCCCAATTTTTGCGTCAATGTTGTCATATGCCCTAGCAAAATATTTCGTTACCTCCTCATGCCCATCAAATTTCTCCACAAATTCTAGCCATTGAGCTTGCTGCAACATTTGTTTGACCTATGGGTGTCCCTCCAGAAACCTAATTCCATTCGTCTCTAACCTTACAATGACCCCCATGGTAGAATAAGTTTAACCCACAATCACTCTTTTGACAAGTTTAAGGAATGGGAAGAAATTTGAGTATGAAACAAGTTCGGAAAACATAGTTTAGGTGAAGGTGGTTCCGCCACTAAAATAGGGTTGAGTGAAATCAAAATGTTCAACATGCAAAGGAATGATGAATGGAGAGGCGATCGTGGTTTTTGTATTATATGATGGTTAAAACCCGACTTGGTTGTCAATACATTGACATTTTCATTAAACCAAAGTCGTGTAAAAACAATTAAGGGTAATCATTCTTTAATATGGTTGTAACAATGGTTGCTCATTGCCCACGGGGCTTTGGATTGACGGTGAATGGGTGCGCTGTTAAGGCACTCCTTGCGATAGGTCACTAGTTCAAATCCCCGTGGGTACTTAGGTTAGTCTTAACGTAGAAAAAAAAACAATGGTTGCTCATCTTTTTATTTCATAATTCAAATGTTTTACCTTTATTATATAACTCAATATTTACATAAATTTGCTCCTTTATCTTACTGCTTTCGATTTTTCTTTTGTAGGTTGTCCAGTTGCTTCAGATGCAATTTTCATTGGATTTTGACTTTATCATAGCTTCCATTTGCTCTGGTCACAATTTGCCAATTCAGCTGCAAAATTTTGTTAGAGCTGCAAATTGTTGACAATTTCGTAGTTTCATTATTTCAAAGGAGAAAAAGAGGAATAAAAATAAAATGGGATTAGAATAGAGAAAAGAAAATATAAGCTACGAAAAACTATTGGTTATCAACTTGGATTTTTTGTATAAACATGGCAACAATGTTGGTTTTCATGTTTATACAATATTTTTTTTTAAATAAAATAAAAGACTAAGTTGGAGAGGAAGAAGAGTCTTGCTTAACCAACTTCAAATCAAGATTGTCTTGCATATTTCTTATGAATTCCTCCCTTGGTAATGGTTTATGATATATTTGTAATCTATGACTATTACAAGGAAGGAAACCTTCTCTTCATCAATAGTTTTGATCTTGACTACTCCATTATCAACGACAGTTTCAATCTCATGGACCAAGCCAATAAGTTTGAAATTTTCCTTGAAAATATTTAAATTTTGAATAAAAAAGAAATGCCCAATCACGAGGCTGAAATTTTCTTTCTTTGATAAACTTATCATGCCACCTAGATATTTGTTGCAAGACTATATTGGTTCTTTCAATGGTATCTTGTCACATCTCTTCAAGTTCATTCAATAGCTCCATTCTTTGTTTCTGGGATTTTGATAAAACAAAACCCAATTTGGTTGTTGTTTTAAAAATCTTTATCCAGAACTCAATAGGAAACAAGACTTGTTTTCCATAAATGAGTTCATAAGGAGTGTGTCCAATTGAATTTATCCATGTGATACGATATACCCACAAAACTTCTGGAAGATTTTCTGCCCAATCCCTTCTATGCAAATGCACAGTTTTGGTAAGATTTGCCTCAATTACTTTTTTTGTAAATTCAACTTGTCTGTTGTCTTGTGGATGATATGGAGTTGACCTTCTGTGTTTCATTTTGTATTCCTCCATTATCTTTTGTACCATATTAAATGTGAATTGAGTGCCTTGATTTGTCACAATTTCCCTTGGGATACCAAAACGAGTGAAAATATCCTCAGAAAGAAATGAAATTACAACATTTTCAGGAACAGAGGAAAGTGCTTTAGCTTCTACCCATTTTGTGACACAATTTGTACAAACAAGAATATACCTTTCTTGTCTTTATGGCATATTGATTGGACTAACAAAATCCAGAGCCCATTTTTCAAAAGGTTTAATAAGTACCTGAGATTTTAAAGGCATTTCATCTGAAGGAATATGTTTTTCCATTCTCTGACAATTCTCACATCTCTTAACATATTTTTTGGCATCCTTAAAAAGAGAAGGCCAATAATATCCTAAAAGAAGGATTTTATAAGTAGTTCTTTTATTAGTGAAATGTCTTCCACGTGGTTCATCATGACACGCCTTCATTATCTCTGGTACTTCATCTTCTCTAACACATCTTCGAATGATTAATTCAGGTCTTGTCTTGTACAATTCTTCATTTCTCCATGAATAGGTTGCACTAGTTTGAATAACCTTCTTTTTCTCTCGAGGAGACAAGTATGATGGTAACTTCCCTATAGCCAAATAATTATAAATATTTGCAAACCAAGGAGATTTAATAGATACTGCAAAAAGATACTCATCAGGAAAATTATCCTCTACAGGAACATCATTATTATCATTTAGGATTCTAAATAGAGAATTAGCAACTGTGTTTTGTTTTCCAGGTCTATCCAAAATATTAATATTGAATTCTTGTAATAACAATAGCCATCTTGTAATTCTGCCATTAGTATTTGGTTTATTCATTAAATATCTAATTGTAGAATGATCTGTGTGTATGAAGGTTTCATAACCAGTGATGTAATGTCTAAATTTATTGATGGCATGTGCAACAGTTAAAAGCTCCTTTTATACTATAGTTTAATTTAACTTTGCAAGAGTCAATTTTTTACTGGTGTAGTAAATGGCATAAGGAGTTAAATCCTGCTATCCTAATACAACTCCTAAAGTTGTATCTAAGGCTTTAGTTGAAATGTGAAAAGGTAGTTTCTAATTTGATCCTCTTAAAATGGGTGTTTTAGAGATCTTTTCTTTCAATATTTCAAAATCTTTTTGGATGTCAGAATTCCAAATCAATTCACAATCTTTTATGAGCAATTTGAAAAGTGGAGAGGCTATTTTTGTAAAGTTTCCTATGAATCTTCTATAATAACTAGTAAAACCAAGAAAACTTCTAACATCTCTTTGACAAGTTGGAATTGATAATTTAGAAATAACTTCCACTTTAGATGTATCCACTCTAATTCCATTTCTTGGTATATGGTGTCCTAAAACAGTTCCCTTAGTAAACATCATAAAACATTTTTCATGACTTAATGAGAGATTTGCTTCTTTACATCCATGTAGAGTTCTACACAATCATGAATTAGATCAGAGAAAATGCCTAAAACTACCCTTTGGAATGTTGCAGGTGCATTACATAACCTAAAAGGAAGTACTCGGTAATGATAGGTTCCCCATGGACAGGTAAAAGTGGTTGTATCTTGATCTTCTGGAGCTACTTGGATTTGGTTATATCCACTAAAATCATCCAAGAGTGAAAAATATTTTTTCCTGCCAATGTATCTAAAACTTGATCTATAAAAGGAAGTGGAAAATGATCTTTTAAGTGGCTTTATTCAATTCCCTATAATCAATGCATACTCTCCATTTTCCATTCTTTTTCGGAACAATTACCAGTGGTAAAACCCACAGGCTATCTGATATTGGATAAATGAAATTCACATTTAACAATTTTTGTAATTCCTCTTTAACAATTTCCCTTAAATTTGGATTCATTCTTCTTTGGGGTTGTCAGATTGATTTGGCATTTTCTTCATTATATATATGATGGATACAAATATTAGGATCAATTCTTTTCATATCAGTGTATGTCCATGCACAAGAAGAGGAATGTTTTTGTAACATCTTTATTAATTTTTCATTTTGAGATTCTTCGAGATTATCATTAATATTTAAAGTTTTCCGTGGAAAGATTTTGATTAAATAATTGCCAATTTTTTCCATAGAATGTAAAAACATTTGACGAGATGGTAGATATTCAATATTATATTGTTCTTGAAAACTTTGGCTAGATTTACAATATGAAGAAGATTCATTATTTTCCATTAGATTTAAAATCTAATCTTCTTCATCTATTTGTGAAGCAGAAAGTATTTGTCGTATATCAGTATCATCATCAATTCATTCTTCACTTTCTACCTCTGTTGTTGTTTTTGTAAAAGGATATAATGTGAATTTCTTTGTTTAACTTCCATGAGAAATAAACATATCACCTGATCTACAACTTATAAAAGCATTAGTTGTAGCTAACCATGGTCTTCCTAGAATCAATGGGTGTTCTCCTAAATTATTCTTGGGTGTCAATATCATCTAATCTTCTTCATCTATTTGTGAAGTATAAAATATTTGTCATATATCAATATCATCATCAATCCATTCTTCAATTTCTACCTCTATTGTTGTTTTTGTAAGAGGATATAATGTGGATTTCTTTGTTTAACTTACATGAAAGATAAACATATCACCGGATCTACAACTTATAAAAGCATTAGTTTTAGCTAACCATGGTCTTCCTAGAATCAATGGGTGTCCTCCTAAATTATCCTTGGGTGTCAAGATCATAAAGTCAATAGGATATTCCCAAGAATCTAAAGATAAAAATGCATCTTCTAACACATTATTAGGTTTGATAACATATCTATCTGCTAATTGCAATAAAGCAGGTGTATATTGAAGATTAGGAAGTTTCAATTGATTCATAGTTTGTTTACTCATGATGTTTATGGATGCTCCTAAATCAATCAATGTGTTTGGAATTACAATACCATTGATGTGTGTTTTCACAATGGGACTTCCTAGATCAAGATATTTTTGAATTGTTGTTTTTCCCATCATGATATCTGCAATTTTCCTGACTAACTGAATTCTTTTAACTTCTTTTTTTTTCTTCCAGGTTTTGTAATACTTAACTCCCTAATTATCTTTGTAAATATTGGTATTTCTTTGATATCTTGTAACAAAGGAATTTTTATGCAATAACTTTTTAGTTCATCTATCACATCATAATCAGGTAAAACAATTTGTTTTCTACCCCTTTATCAATTTTTTATCTTTCAAGAAAAAAAATGGTGTTTGAACAAAAATTGAAGGTTGTTCTATGATGGGAGTTGAGTTTATTGGAAAACCATCAGGATGTGCAGGGGTGGTTTGTTTTTGAGAATTTTCCTCTTGATGTGGAGATGTCACTTCCTCAAAGAGGTTTTCTTTTTCAGATTTTTGAATAACAATAGATGGTTACTTCTTTCCAATACTCTCTTAGATTTAAGTTAAACATTGTTTATAGCTAATGGAGTTATCATGTAAGTTTGGAAATTTTGTCCTTCCATATTGTAAACAGGCTGTGAATTTTTATTATTATTTGGATTTGTAAGTGGCTGGGAAAACAGTTGATTTGGTCTTTGTAGAAATGGTAATGAAAGTTGTGGATTTGAATTTTGAGGTTGAGATGGTTGAACAGGTTGAGGAAAATATTGTGGTGGAAAAACAGGATAAGGTTGTTGAAATTGAGGATATTGAGGATACTTCCCATAAGGATTTTTCCATCCTTGTGTCCAAGTTTGAGGCCAAGGTTTCCAAGGCATGGATGCATTCCAATTACTTTTTTATTGTCGTACATGTGTTTGAGTGTTGAAACCCTCAGTCATATTTGTTTGTGGATTTTGCCATGCTCTCTTAGCAATAAAACAGAGGGGTTCTACTTGATTTTGTATTACTTCCTCTTGATAAACAACTTTAAGACCTGGTATTGAAGGACATTTCTTTGTATCATAATTTTCTACACATATAACATGAGTTTCTACACTTTTTAAGTCAAGAGGGCATTCTCTCAAGGCATGCTTATTTCTATATTTTGGACAAAAGATAGATAATGGAGCATTTTCATCCTTTTGCTTGTTTTGTACTTTAATGATATCTATTTGTTCACTAAGACTCCCCAAAATATCTGTTTTAAAGTTGTCAAGCAAATTTCCTATTTCAACCCTACTTACTGTCCGAGCTGCATATTTATTAATCCTAGACATAACAGGATCTCTTGGATTTTTCGTAACAACCCTAGTGAAAATTCCATGTAAAAAAAAAAAAAAAAAAAACCAAATAACCACGGATGAATGGGACACTTATTCCAAGCTGAATGTTGGGCAAGACATCCTATGGGGTGTTCATTTGGTTGTTTATGGCTAAGGAAATAGGTAAAGGCAATGGTTAAGGCATTAAAAGGAATTTTGGAACATTTATTTATGAAAATAATGGAAATTAGGAGAAAAAGGAGGTGAAAGGTCGCATGTTGCATGTGAGGAAAAAAATGAAGGAAAATAATGGAAAATGAAGAAAATAGAGGCCTCATTCATAAAAAGGCTTCTGAGGATTTGTTGGTAACCTTTTTTCAATTCAGTGTTGGAGCTCTCTCTCATACTCTTGGGCAATTAGAGTTTTCTTGGAGCACTCTTGGAGGGTGTGGCATACTTGGATTCTTGGAGAAAGAAGGCAAAGGAAAGAGTAGGAAAGCGCAAGAAGGCATCGGCATCAACAGCTACATCATATTTGCTTGCAGATACCGAGTTGCATGTATGTTTCCTTCACTAGTTTTGGCATGCATGGCACATGCATGTGGTTTTTTGGTTATGATCTGCCATTAGGAATGGAGTATGGCTGGGATTGACAGTGGATTGCATAGAAAATATGTGGAAGGCCTACAGGAATTAATAAACAAATGCGCCAGCAAAGAGAAGGTCCCTGATGGACGCCAAGTGGTCAGAAAAATTGGCAAACATAAGGCATGAACAAGGCGAAAGATGATGCTCACCACAAAGATAGGTGATTATGAGATGGACCAAGTCATATTGGACTTGG
>APFE030810565.1:62945-79754 GCA_000404065.3 Pinus taeda
AAAAAAAAAAAAAAAAAAAAAAAAAAAAAAAAAAAAAAAAAAAAAGAGTATTTTTTACACCCAATGTGGAGGGTGAAATAACTATCATAAATACCTATTCTTGAATTAGGGCGAATGGAAGGTTGCAGCTCTTAGTTTCAAAGGCTAAATTTACTTTTTTTACTCTCTCCCTTAAAATAAAAATAAGGTGGGCTAACATCCATACCTAATTTTTTTATAAAATAAATTTGAGGCGATTTGTAACAATGTATTGTGATACAAAATACTTGCCCAATAAAAATATAAAACCCCTTAATTTCGCCCAAGGGCGAAAATTCGCCCCTAAAATTTTCCATGAACTGGATCAAATCTTCAAAATAACAGTGCGAGACCAGGACTAGATCAATCCGACGATAGATGGACAGATTGCATGGGACTGGAAGAGTTCCTGCACCTATGATTCAGACGAAGAATTGGAGCATTGAAAAAATCGGTTGCAAGAAGCATCCACACTGCGATGCAATATGATGATGAAATCGTTGCGATGTGTCTCATCGAAGATAAGGAAATTACCTTATTATGATGGTTTAACTGACATAGATAAGTTTTTGGATGAATTCGAGTGCAATGTCCCTAAGGATCACCGCTTCCAAGCATTAGACTTAGCCCTGCGCTCTACGCCTCCACAATGGTTGGGTACGCATAAGGATAGTTTTGATGAATGGGGAGACTAGAGAAGAATGATGAGGTTATGGTTTGGGCGTCCTAATACTAAATTGACCGAGAAATATAACGCAAGGGGTGATCTGCGTGACCAATTAGCGAAATGGACTAAAGAATGGGGAACATAACCGAAGCCATAATGGGTACACATATTTTTCCATACTTTGGATACCATTCCCATGCACTAGTACCTAGAAACAGAGCTCTGCCATGGCACCACGAAGTGGGATATATTGCGGGAAGGGTTCTTATTTACCTTGAGCTTTGAGGATGACTTCGCAAGAATCCATGAAGCGCTACAAGAGATTAAGGCAGTTATCTTCAGGACGCCGCAAGATTTGAAGGGTATAGTTGGCGATTTAGGCATTATGAAAATCACTCTGAAGTTGGACACAAAGCCTATTAAACAAAAAATAAAAAGGTTCGCCTAAAGTTGGATAATATGTTGGAAGCAGGCATCATAGAACCGGTTGAAGAATCTAATCGAGTGAGCTCGATGGTGGTTCAGGAGAAGACGCAAAAGGGCGAGATAAGGATTTGCGTAGAACTGTGGAAGCTTAATGATGTGTGTGTCCATGACCCATTCCCAATGTCGTTTACCAATGAAGTGCTAGACTGTTGGAGGGCAGGAGTCCTACTATTTTACTGACGGGTTCTCTAGATATCATCAGATTAAAATCGGCCCGAGGATAGGAGCAAAATGACTTCAGTACATTGTGGTGTTGTTTGGACTCAAGAATGCACCTGCGATATTTTCTCACGTATCATCGTCGCATTCAAGGAATTCATTCATAAGTTCTTGTAAGTATACTTTGATGATTGGATGTTGTTCGGATTAGTAAAGCATCATGTAGCGTGTCTGTGCTTGATGTTGGATACATGTTGCAGATACCAAATCATGTTGAATTTGAAGAAATGCATATTTTGTGTTCCCTTTGGGATCTTGTTAGGTCACATGGTGTGAAAGAAAGGACTGATGGTGGACCCTGCAAATATTGCAGTAATTGTGAATTTGGAGGCCCAGGGGAACGTTAAGCAGTTGTGTGCGACGCTGGGACATAATGGATATTATAGAAAATGTATCAAATCATATGCTCAAATTATCGCGCCTATGGAGAAATTGTTGAAGGACGAAACATTCTATTGGGACGAAGAGTGTCATCACAGCTTAGATGCATTGAAAGAAAATATGGTCACCGCGTCGGTCTTGGTATTCCCTGATTGGGAAAAAGAGTTTCACGTACATGTGGATACCTCTTGCATTGCGTTGGGTGCAGTGTTAACACAGGCCGGCGAAGGAGAAATGGACCATCCTATAGCCTTCGCAAGTAGGAAATTATTGAAGGCTAAGAAGAATTATTCAATGACTGAGCGCGAAGGATTGGCCATGGTGTATGCACTGCAGAAGTTCAGGCATTATCTATTAGGAGGGCATTTAAAAATGTACACAGATAATTCTACCTTGAAATACCTGGTCAATAAGCCTATGTTGGGGGGAAAGATCTGCAAATTGTTGCTATTATTCTAGGAGTATGACTTTGAAGTAATTGTGAAGCCAGGGAGGTTAAATCAGGACCTGATCATCTGTCATAGATCGAAATAGGAGAGGAGCCCAATAATATGGAGGAAGGGTTGTCAGATGCGCATCTCTTTGCGGTGCACATAGCGGATAACCATTTTGCAGATATTATTCACTTCTTGACTACGGGGATGGCGCCGGAAGGGTATACATGTCAGCAAAAGAAGGAACTAGTAGTGCGCGTGGCAGATTTTTTAGTTATTGCGAGACATTTGTATAAGATGGGTGTTTGTGAAATATTGCAAAGATATGTGTCGTATTTTGAGAAGGATAGCATTCTCGTTGAATCTCATCGAGGGGTTGCAGGAGGTCATTATGTAGGAAAGGCAACTGCACAGAAGATTTTGCGTGCAGGTTTATGGTGGACAATGCTGCACAAGGATTCCAAGGCGTATTGTAAGGCATGCGATGCATGCCAGAGAATGGGCAGACCATCACAAAGGGATGAGTTGCCATTACACCCTCAAGTATCTTTGCAGCGATTTGAAAAATGGGCAATTGATTTCGTTGGGCCAATTCATCCCCCAAGAAAGAAAACTAGTGCGTGCTATATCGTCACCGCTACGAAACATCTAACTAGATGGGCGTAAGCACAGTTGGTTAAGGATTGTACAGGGGCTATGACAGCAAAGCTTTTGTTTGAATATGTCTTAACCAGGTTCATTTACCCAAAGGTGTTAATGGGTAACAGAGGTACGCACTTTCTGAACGAAACAATAAGTGCATTGACTGAATAATTCCAGATCTACCATTAGAAGAGCACATTGTATCACCCACGGTCCAATGGGATGGTTGAAGCCTTCAACAAGATTTTGGAGAACGTGTTGACTAAGATCTGCAATACGCAGTGAAATGACTGGGATGTGTGCGTACCTATATTACTATGGGCTTATAGGACTACTTGCAAGAAGCTGACAGGGAAAACGCCATTCAAATTGGTATATGGTGTAGAAGATGTGATGCCGATAGAGTATATTGTTTCTAGTTTGCACATAGCAGCTCTCACAGGTATGGCATATCGCGATGCCTTGGAGGAACAACTTGCACAGCTGACGAAGCTTGAAGAGGATCATTTTTTGGCAGGATTTCATCAACAAGTACAGAAGGAACGCGAAAAGGCATGGCACGATCACCACATCAAGCTTCGCACGTTCAAGGTAATTGATCTTGTCATGTTATATGATAGTAAATTCACTAAGTTTCCAGGGAAATTCCTGATGCATTGGCTAGGGCCATACATTATCAAAGAAATTATAGATGGAGGCGCAGTTCAGCCGCAAAGCTGAACAGGGAACCTTTTCTAGGAAGAGTGAATGGGAGTAGATTGAAGTTGTATACAAGGGATCCTTTGCAATGACTATATGGTAGTAGGATAGGCTTAGTGATCTAGGCAGTTGCAAGGGAACGCGAGACTATAAACTACACTACCCAGTTTTGGAGGACAACACAGCACAACAAGAAAGTGACCATTGGAGTCATTGTTCATGACTTGACAGCCAAACGACGGTTAGGAGGAGCGGGATGGCGGCATTTAAAGAAAAATTATTTGAAGATCTGCTACCAAAATAGCATTAATTTTCAGAAATTGGGGGAGTGGTCAAATTTGAATTCAAAAACCCCTATAAATTATGCATGTCGGTCCAACAGAGAACACTTTACGCTCTCAGACTTGTTAATGAAATTTGTTGTCTATCGCTTATGGACCGATCGTATTGGGAAGATTTAGTCATGAGCCCTATGTTTGCTAAGTTGTCTAAGTTGAACTAGAAATTTATCCTAGAGAAAATGCTTGGCCCAGGTCCTGCTGAAACTGTGAGTATGAATGATGTTGCCTCTGAGGGAGTTGCCTCGTAAGTTTTAAGTATGGAAGCTCCAGCTCCTGTTCCTATGACGCCAAGGTTGCCTAGGCTGAAGCCTACCCCTACCAGAGAAACCAAAACAGCCAAACCAAATAAGGACAAGCAGAAGAAGTCAGTTCCAGTTTGCACTTCCCCTGGGAAGCATACCGAAACCCAGAAACAAAAGAAAGATAAGCAGTCGGAGAAGGTAGTTGACCTAGAGGTGGAAGAAGACCATGGAATAGAAGACATTAAAGCTAAAGGAGTAGAACCCATAACTAGGCTACCCGAGTATATCCTAGGCTACGCAGATCCCACTGTTAAAAATGGATGATTGGTACCTCGTAGATCACGCTAGGTTTCCCCACTTGGCGACAGCTAAGTATATTAAAAGGGTTTATTACGTTGAATCAGGTGTGACAGCATTAGAGACAGAGGAATGGATCCACGATGTGGAGCACTCGAGGTTACTCAATCTATTCTAGGTACCCCATGACCACCGAACCCCCATTAACACAATTTGTGTGCACCAGCTGCTCACATTGGTGCACGATGGGTGTTTATTGCTAGGAGGGCCTACGCCCATCATCGATATTCTTATTCACAGAATCATGCACCTGCCTTATAAGGGTGAAAAGGACCTTATAGAACAAGTGAAGAAAGATTACGACCTCGTGAAGAAGTCGCAAGGGTATTCAATTATGTCTATAAAAAACCCCGCAGTTCAAATAGCCACCCAGATCTTAGCAAGGAAGGTGATGAGGAAATGTCACATGGAAGAAGTTCTGGCGCCAGTAGTTTCCCTGGCTGCATAGTGCGTGAAAGGCGTACAGTTCAATTGGGCAAGATACCTCTACCAGGTGTTCTTGGTGAATTGTTGCGAAGCCCAAGACGAAACCAAGTCATTTCATTACGCTTGGTTATTGTTGTCCATTATGTTAGTTGCCTGGGAATTACTGGAGGTAGCGCAATTCGCTTCCTTATGGGCTACAAAGAATCTCGCGCGAATTACAGAAACAAAGATATTTTGGGTGCTTATGGAATCGAGTCTTCGCATGGCCGTTAACCAACATCTAAGGTTGTACCCAACCTTGTTCACGTAGCTTTCAGCCTACACAACATTCAAGGCTAACTTCCATAGAGTGTACATTCAAGCGCAGAAGGATCCAGAGCAGAAATGGCACGACTTGCCATATTTGGTCATAGAAACAGATGTGTAGGAGGTCGTCTCAAAGTGGCCTATAGAGTGGATCGCCCCGTCAGACTTAGCTACGAGACCAAGCACAAGTGCGGAGAGTTCTGCCACGCAAAAAAGAAAGGAGGCAGCTAAGTAGGCTACGCTTAACCTCGCAGTGCAAAAAAAGAAGGAAGCCGCTGAAAAGGCTCGTGTGGAGCAAGAACGTGCTGCCAAAGAGCAGGCGGAACAAGAACAATGCGAGTCACAAAAGGGTGACAAGTCCCCTTCATCGGAAACAGAGGAGGAAGAACTTTCGAGGCAAGGCAAGGCGAAGGCGATCAAGGGCATAACACCCCATTCATTCTGAAGAAACGCGGCAAGGAGCAGCAAGAAGGTCCAAGGAAAAATCAGAAATCATATAAGTCACAGGTGGATCCCATGATCTTAACATAGCACGATCTCAATGAGATTGGGGATAAAATGAGGGATACCACAATCGAGGTGTTGCAGCAGTTTGAGCAGTAGTAAATGCAGACCTTGGGGAGCATCCAAAAGGATCTGTGTGAGCTGCAAATCCATGCAAGCAGAATACAGGTGGGCACCAAACAAGCGAGCGTGGAACAAGCGATCTTGGCACTTGGGACAAGATAAGCAACAGAATTAGTAAGTACCCTACACCTCAGGACCATAGAATTGCCAGATGGGTCCCTTCGCGTGGAGTCAGTCGACGATTGCATTATCCTGAGCACAATCAAGAACATCAAGCTGAATATAGTGGCACTTTCTAACGAGACTCTCCACACATTGCATGTAGGAGTGGCAGATGAGTTAAGAACTAGGGAGCAACGCGCCTTCAACCTTATTAGTGAATACAGAGTGACCAATGAGCAGATGTTTGCTGAAAAGACATAGGATTTGAAGGAAAAGGAGATGCTACAAGTGCATAGTTCACGACTAGAGTCAGAAGTAGCATAGGCATGCAAAATAGTGCCTGAGCTTCACATCCCAGAGGATGCACAACCAGAAGCAAAGATTAGAAAACTAGTCGCTGGTGTGCGTGAAGCTAATGTCAAGGTTCGCTGAGTTCAGTTTGAGCTCAATATGAAGATCATAAAGTTGTAGTTAAAGTTGCAGCCCACGACTCTTCCTGAGGTCCAGGAACAGCGCAGAACCATGATAAAGGAAGGAATGGCCACCCTGGATGCCACAGTCGTTGATTGTACAACATTGTTCGAACAAGAAATGGAGTCAGTCACCAATCTGCAGGAGGATCCAAACCTTCATACATTGAACATTGAGGTCAGGGAGCTGAAGTGATAGTATGATGAAGTCAGTGCGACCGTGCACTACATAGAACTAGCACAGCGCCTTGCTAAACTACAGGAAGGAAAGCAGATCCTAGCATAGGTGGAGGAAGCACAGAAAAAGGAGGCCTTACTGAATGGTAGGTTGCAGCCATGCTTAGAGGAAGCTTATCAAGACATGACTACCATCCAGGATAAGCTTAAAGGGTTGCATCATACACATCAGATGATGAGGTTGGTCGTCGAAGGACCAGCTACAGAAAAACTGGTTGAGGAAGTCAAGAAAGCAGCAACACAGAGCATTGTTGAAGTTGCAGTGATCCAGGTCAAGCCAGGGGATCTTCACAGTAAGATCGCAGCACCAGCTGAGTGACTCGAGGGCGAGACGATCTTTGTGTTGAGGGCCTGTTGGGATGGGGTCCCCTGGGTCAGTTTTGGGCTTAAGATAACCCAAGTTTTGATACAATTTTGTAATTAACGTAAAGTCTCTGCGATTTGTGGATGCAGAGCGTGTAGAGGATTAGGAGTCAAAGGGGTTTAGCCCCGTGTTTTATGTAAAGTATGAGTCGGTTTTGAGATCCACCCATGGTCCGCGGACCATGGCATTGTATGCTAATGGCTATAAATAGGTAGGTCTTAGAGAGTCTAAGGAAGAATTGATAAGCAATGGGTCAATAGAAGAAAAATGTTAGCGAAGAGAAGTGGGTCAGATAGGAGAAGAAAGGCTCTATAGCTGAGTGCGCAGAGTCTTAGGTAGATTATGCAGCTGAGTGCACGAACCCCTGCAGCTGAGTGTGCAAGGTAGTTTTGAGTCTGTAATCCTGAATTGAAGATCAATAAAGACAGTTACTAAAGAATTATTGTGTATATCTATTTTATCTTTGTTTCCGCTAATAATATATGTTGTCTATGAATAATGTGTTTTATGGATTATTGATTGAATGTTACGCGATTGTGTCGAATAATTGTTAATGATGTATGCAAAGCATGTTTATGTATTTTCACAAAGACTCTGATGAATTCTCTGATGTTTACTAATAACTTAAGTAAATTTGTACGGGCCCTAATTTAGGACTTCTTTTAGATGCGTGTAAGTGGATAGATTGGTTGCTGAAGGTCCGCAAAGACTAATCGTAGACGTTCAAAAAGGTCTAAAGACCATTTTGACAGAGTTACAGCAGTGTGCCCTAGGAATATATTGATCTGTGAAGGCATCTCTGAGCTGCCAAAGGACATCAGACTAATCTCTGGATGTAGAAACTTGGTTCTTGCATATCCCCATACTGCTTCGAGTGAGACTACAGCCTACACTATGCGGGTTGTTGCCAAAAGGGCCAGTAGTGTAGGGATTTGTTGGTTGGCGCAACTAACTCTGAACCTGGGTCAGGACCCCCTAAGCCAACATGGTTCTAATGTTTCCTTAGCTTGAGTTGAGTTAGTAGTCTCGTAGCCTTGGTTGGACAAATGCTCTGGAGCCTTGGAATGGCTTGGGTTGGAAAAATGCTTTAGAGCCCTTGGTGAATTGAGTTACTAGTCCCGTAGCCCTAGATGGCTAGGATAAAGACCGATCTGATGATGATTTTGGTGATGTCCTCCCGTGAGGTGGAATCATTGTTTGATGGGTTGAGGTGGATGGCCTCTGGAAGGCCTAGATGAGTTTTGATTGATGTGTTCTATGCTATCCCACATTCATGCTTGGAATATGGCACAGGGGTGAATGGTTGAAGAGAGATTTGGCTCAGCCATTCTACGATCAGGTGGAACGTGGTCGTCCCATCTCTAGTTGGTTCATTGTATTCATTAATGAGAAATCCATTCCCTTGATTTTAATGTGTAAAGGTATTGATGTATTTATGGATTTGATGGTTGATATGTTTATTGTATTTCTGTTCCTATTATATTGGTCATATGCACATTTTAAGATAGTAGCTATGTATGGCTCTCAGCATGTTTTTACCTGTACATGAATGGATAATGTGTCTATGACCTAATAGATGATAATGCAACAAATGGAATGAGGAAACAATGGTTCATAGTGATTCTCAGATAAGTAAGAGATCCCTACGCTTAACTTTGTTATTTACACCTGTAGATTACATGTCAATGATATGTTTAACGAAATGTATGTCATGGCTAGTAGGGATCCAATCAAGGTCATGAACAATTATTTGCTTTGATGATGTCATTTCCATGTTAATTTATTGATCTAAAGAGCTGGTTCAGTTATAGGCAGTGACTTGGGCTCTGGGCCTGAAAAAAGTGGCTCAAATCTAGCACTGGCAATTTTCATCCATAGTCGCTGGCAAGCAGGCCTGTGAAAGTGACTTTAGGTTGTTGGTCACTCCCTTACCCATAGCTTGAGAGAATTATGGCCCAAGAGACCTAAAACAACAGTGGTACCGAGGGACAGGTTGTCTGAGTGGCTGACTTGTCTTCTGAGCGTTTTGTTGATGATGTTAGATGTTTTTATGGAGTGTTTCCATCGATTCCACTTCCTTAAGGTGACTTAGGAGGTCGAATCATATCATAGTGCCCTCTCATCGCATGTTTAACCCGGCTGGTCGGTTGCTTGGGTAGATGTGGGAGGAGGGTGTTACAGAGTGGTATCAAAGCATGGTTCACCCCTTGGACTGGATGGGCTATGTGTTGATCATGCATGCATGTCAATTGCATGTGTGTCTCTTACATTTATATACTTATTGCAATTGCTTGATTTCGAATTAGGGTTGTAGTTTGGTTATCATAGAGAATTTGTTATTGATTTCATGAAATGTATTTGAAATGAGTATGTGATTGACTATGTATGGATTATATGTCGCTTTCATGTTGATTTCATGATACCTACTTACATCCTTGTATGTTAGGTTACATTTTTTAGTATTTTGATTACATGCATCAATCTTGTAAGTTGATTACAAGAACTGATCAATTATGTTTGACTACATGCGGTTATGCGTATTTATAGTTGGTTTGGCATTGCTTATACATATTGTTGGTTGTTTTCATGCATGAGGTCATAGCATGCATTGTTGATATGGCCTCACATTGAGACTAGATCCTAGTTAGGGTAATGTTTATGAGTTGGTACATTTATTTGTGTATGTCTATATGATGTTATGATTATGTTATATGTGTATCACACTCATTTGGTAATCTTGCAAACAAGTATCCTCCCCAAGCTATAATAAGGTACATTGGTTATTTGTGATTGGTTTATCTAACATATTATGCCTTGCAGGAAGAAATATCAAATGGCTAGCAATATGGTTGACTATAGAGACTCTCCCTACGAATATGAAGAGTAGTATGGTGTTGGGAACTCTTCAACTTGGCAATGACACTGAGAAGTTTAAAGGAAGAGATCAGGATTTGTAAGGTGGATAATGACAGAATCATGCAGTCACAGGAAAAGTTAGTAGAGGTAAATGCAGTCATACTTCAGAGCTTGTCGAATTTGCAGTGACAAGTACCACTATGGATCAGTCATGCACAGGAATATAAAACTAATGGGGCATATGGTAGTAGATTTTATGGTGGTCGTCGATCAGATAGAGATGATACAGTGTAAAGATGGCATATTTTTGGACGCTCCAGAGAGGAGAAGGGATAGACATAGGTATGATTCTAGTTTTGATTCAGATAGGCACTATGATCATCATCGATATCATCCTTACAGGAGGAATGATAGGGGATATTTTCCGCATGAATTTAAGAAGGCAAAGACACCTACTTTTGATGGAGAGATAAAGATATCACAAGATGTAGAGGCATGGTTGCTTGGTATGAAGAAATTATTCAGGTTGCATGACTACTCAAAGAACATGAAAGCTAGAGTGGCTACTTTCAGTCTTAAAGGTAACGCTAACATTTGGTGGGAAGATGTGAAGAATGTTAGAGATATAGGTGAGGAAGAATCTTACTTGGAGTGAACTTGAGTGGCTATTCAAGAAGAATTATTTGTCAGAGAGATACTTTGATGACAGGGAAAAAGAATTCTATGAACTAAAAATGGGATCCATGACAGATGATGAGTGCACCAGTAAATACTTGGAACTGTTGAGGTATGTGCCTTACCTCAAAGAGGAGAAAGCTAAGATTCAGAGATTTGTTAGTGGGTTACCAATTGCATTCAAAAATAGGATTGAGTTTAATGAGTCTAGATCATTGGAGGAGGCTATCCGAAAAATGAAGCATTGTTATGAACAATCGAAGTGCTAAACTGAGACAAAGCCAGATTGGACAGGTAAAACAAAGAACAAAGGAAAATGGGATAAGAAGAAAGTAAGACCACAAGATTAGTGTAATAAGGAGAATGTTGCACCACTTAAGAGGTTCAATACATCAAATAGAGGAAAGGGATACAGATCTGAGGAGAAGAATAAGGAACCTATGCAATGTTGGACTTGTGGAGGAGATCATTGCAGGAGGGATTGTCCATAGTACAAGAGTGGTAGGCTTAAGATATACAGTGCGCAGGAGGCACAGACTGTTGGAGACGTTGGTAAGAGTATTCCACGTATCTATGCAATCTTGGATAATAAATGACCAAAGCATCAGGCATCTATCATCGAGATGGATGATAAGCTTTGTGATCCAGTTATTTCTATTTTGATTGACCCTGAATCTAATTATAGTTATGTTACTCCTAACTTGGTGGATAAGTGTGGGTTGAATAAGGAGTTGCATGCTGAGTCTTGGTTACTTTAGTTGGCTACAGGTACGAAGAAGTGAGTTCATCATTTGGTAAGAGCTTGCACATTTGAATTAAATGGTATGTCTACAGCAGTACATTTGAATGTTTTACCATTGGGTTCATATAGTATGTTATTGGGAATGGATTGGTTGTATCTATGACAAGGTTGACTGCTATGACAAGGCCATTGAATTTGTTGATGACAATGGAGAACCAAGAGTCTTGCAAGGTAATAAGAAATCCATGTCAGTTAGGATGGTGACAACTATGCAAGCAAAGTGTAGCTGCACGAATTGGTGCAGGCTATTTGCAGTACATATTTCTAGTGATAAGGGTGAGGTTGAGGATGCAGATGTGTTGAACAGGCATCTAGTTTTGCAACAATTCAGGGATGTATTTCCTGAGGACATCACAGAGTTGTCACCACATAAGGAGGTAGACTTTTCTATTGAGTTAGTGCTAAGAGTGTCTCCATCATTGAAAGCACCTTACAGGATGAGCACACCTGAGTTGGTTGAGTTAAAGTTGCAGCTTAAGGAAATGTTGGAAAAGGGTACATTAGGCCAAGTGTATCACCTTGGGGCGCACCGGTCTTGTTTGTGAAGAAGAAAAATGGTACCCTCAGATTATGTATTGATTACGGGAAGTTGAACAAAGTGATTATCGAGAATAGATACCCTTTGTCAAGGATTGATGACTTGTTTGATCAGTTGAAGGGACCAGCAATGTTCTCGAAGATTGACTTGAGATCTGAATACCATCAGGTACGCATCAAAGAGGAGGACATATACAAGACTACGTTCATGACCAGGTATGGGCATTATGAGTTTGTTGTTTTTCCATTTGGATTGAAGAATGCTCCAGCTACATTCATGTTTTTGATGAATAATGTGTTTCATCCATATTTGGATAAGTTTGTTATTGTGTTCATTAATGATATACAGGTATATTCTAAAAATGAGGAAGATCATGTCCAACGCTTAGCAGCAGTATTGAGGTTGTTGAGAGAGCATCAGTTGTATGCTAAGCTCAACAAATGTAGCTTCTTTGACACTAAGGTACACTACTTGGGACATGTTGTCTCCAAGGAGGGCATTGCAATAGATCCAGAGAAGATAAGGGTCATCATGAAGTGGGTATATTCTAAGAGTGTGGATGAGGTGAGATCTTTCATGGGTCTGGGAGGCTATTATAGGAGGTTCATCAGGAACTTCTCACAGATTGCTTATCCCATTACATAATTATTAAGAAAAGGTAAGAAATTTGAATGGAATAAAAAGTGTGAAACTAGCTTTAAGCAGTTGCTAACACATGCACCAGTACTATAGATTGCGAATCCGGACAAAGACTTTGTGGTATACACAGATGTTTTCAAGAGAGGGCTTGGTGTAGTCCTTGTGCAGGATGGACAGGTGGTATGTTATGAGTCTCGGAAACTAAACAAGCATGAGCAAGACTATCCCACGCATGATCTTGAGTTGGCAGTGATTATACATGCATTGAATATGTGGAGACATTATCTTCTTGGTAGGCGATTTGTGCTTATGAGTGATCTAATTGGGTTGAGGTATTTGTTTTACCAGCCAAATATGAATGACAGACAGGCTATATGGGTGGCCACGATCAGCGAGTTTGATTTCGAGATCAGGTACATCAAAGGCAAGGAGAACAGAGTGGCAGATTCTCTTAGCAGGCAGGTATAGGTGAATCACTTAGCAACTATGAGCTCTTATGGGACAAATTCATAGGACAGGATCTTGCGAGAAGGACAGCAAGATGTCAGATATATGGAGATTGCACACAGGTTTCAGCCCAACGCAGGTATAGGTGATAGTATAGGTACATGTGATGGTACATGTGCATGTACATGTAGTGGTGCAAGTGCAGGTGATGGCACAGATATAGGTAGTGGTACAGGTGCAAGTGCACAGGGCATGGATTATTCTCTTACGGTAGATGGATTGGTCAGGTTCTGAGACAGGATATATGTGTCATATGACAGCAATCTCAAGAAGGTGATTTTGAGGGAGTTTCATGCGAAACCATATTCAGGTCACCCAGGCTATCAGAAGACACTTACAACAGTGAAATGGTATTACTATTGGTCAAATCTAAAGAGGGATGTAGCAAAGTTTATGGTGATATGTTTGTATTGTCAGCGAGTGAAGGCGGAGTGTAAACATCTAGGTGGACTGCTACAGCCGATCGTGATTCCGAAGTGGAAATGGGTGGTCATTTCCATGGATTTCATCACGGGGTTGTCGAAGACTGTGAAGCAGGATGATTCCATCATGGTCATTGTGGACAGCTTAACAAAGGTTGCACACTTTGTTCCGGTAATGTCTACATTCTCAACTAGTGATGTGGCACAGGTATTCATTTGAGGGATGGTTAGACTACATGGTGTTCCAAAGAAGATTGTATCAAACAGGGATGTGAAGCAGTGTTGTGAAAATTGCGATTTTTTCACCTTGTCGATTAAATCGCTATAAATAAACGAAAAAAAAATCGCCTAAATTTTTTTTTGCTGATTTTTACTAAAAAAATCGCGATTTTCACCAAAAAATCACGACTTTTTCTTAAAAAGTCGTGCGGGTCGGGGCAGCACGATTTTGTAAACTTTTTTTTGGTTTTTCAATTGCTTAATGCTCAAGTCTAGGCCCTAGTATGGATATGCTATTCATGGTAATGTTAAATTCTTAAAGTAAAAGTGACATTCTCCTTAATCTTCATTTTCATCCTTTTACTTAAATTTTTAACATTACCATGAAATGACTCAGGATGTTTGAGAGTGGTTCCGGCCTCATTGGATTTCATATGGAGAAAGTAGAATTTTAGATTTCATTTAAAATCCAGCAGACTTCAGTTTTTCAGGATTTCAGGATTGGGAGATTGTAATGTTTCCAGGGGACACCACCTGCCCGGGCTACCCCTGCCACCAGTAGAGGACGTGGTCTACCTCCTATAGCTCCTACTTCTAGTTCTTCAGCTTCTAGAGCACATCAGACTCCACTACCATCTCCACTAGCACACGCACCAGCGTCTACATCTAGAGGGAAAGGGAAAGCTGTGGCATTTTCTTGCAAGAGGGGCAGAGGAAATCAATAGGATTAGACTTTCATTTTATTGTATACTGACATTATGAATGATTGGATACATTATCATATTTTTTGTTGATATTTTTGAGGCTAGTTGGGACTCAGGAGTCCAGGATTACTATTCAGGACATGATTCAATGTTTTGTGTGATTTTAGCGCTAGAAATGATATTAAACATCTTATATATTAGTTTTTTTTATCATATTTATGTGTCAATGTATTTATTTTATGTTGTAGATGGTTTATATATTAAAAAAAATGAAAAAAAAACGAATATTTTTGTACCAAATGATTTTTTCCCGATTTTTTCCCGATTTTTCTAATTTTTTCCGATTTGTTCCCCACGCCGATTTAATCCCGGTCACGATTTTCACAACATTGATGTGAAGTTCACTTCCAAGTCTTGGAAGGAGTTATTTGCAGGTTTGTGCACATATTTGGCCTTCGGCACACCTTATCATCCATAGACGAATGGACAAACAAAGAGGGTCAACGTGATATTAGAGGACATGTTGAGGATGTATGTGATGCATCAGAGGAAGTGGGAAGAGTGTCTCCCTTTGGTCCAGTTTACATACAACAATGGTTATCAGGAGTCACTGAGGATGAGTCCTATTGAGGCATTATATGGGCATATTTGTAACACTCCTATTAGTTGGAGTGATCCAGTTAGCAGGGTATTGATTGAACCAGATATGTTAGCAGACATGGAACAAGAGATGCAGGTGATCAAGAAGAATCTCAAGGCATAAGAGTTATGCAAGCAGGAACATGTTGTTCAATGAGTTCCAGGTTGGGGAACAGGTGTACTTGCACATCGAACCGAAGAAGAGCTCCTTGCGGATTAGATCATGTGCCAAGCTAGCACCATAGTTTTTTGGAACCTTCAGTATCATTGAGAGGATTGGGTCAGTATCCTATCAACTTGCATTGCCTCAGACAGTGAAATTCCATGATGTTTTCCATGTCTAATTGCTTAAGTAGTATGTTAAATATGTTTATCATGTGATTGACTGGTTTGTATTGTAGGTGGAACCAGATGGAGAATTCCAGTCGGAGCCTCAGTGTATATTGCAGAAAAAGGTGCTCATGCTCTAGAACCGAGCAATAGAGAAAGTTAAAGTGAAATGGAAGCACTTTGGACCTGTTGAAGCTACATGGAAAATGGTGGATCGGATGTGGGCCATGTATCCTTCCTTGTTTATCAGTTGAGACAAAGCAACTTTGATATGGTGGGTCGGTGATTGCTTATGGTGGTTGGTAGTTGCTTTATGGTTGTTTAGTATTTGCTTATGATGGCTTGGTATATGCTTCATGGTGGTTTAGTATTTGTTTTATGTTGGTTTAGTATATGCTTTATGGTGATCAATATATGATTTATGATGGTTGATATATGCTATATTATGTTTTGATATATATGCTTAGATATGATGTTAGTATATGTTTCATATATGTTTTGGTATATGATTTGGAATATGTGTTTGGTATATATAATTTTGATGATTTTTCTATATGTACACCCGGGCATGGATATAAATATCGTAACGAGTTGTGTTATAAAGCTCCACTATGTGGTATGTGTGTTATGTCATTATGCTATCATGTTGTTATGTTATGATGATGTTATGATGTCATATTAGTTTGTCTTGAGAAGGACTTTCATTGTAAATACCATAATGAGTTGTGTTATAAAGCTCCACTATGCGGCATGTTGTCATGATGTTATGTCTTGAGTAGATCTTTCATTGTAAATACCACATAGAGCTATGTTATAAAGCTCCATAAGCAGTATGTCTTCTTTTAGCAATTAGTTGAGGTATATGTGTGATTGAACATCAAGGATTGTGTCCCCCAAGGGGGGGGGTTCTATAATATCCTTGGTGAAAATTCCATGTAAAATAAAAAACAATAACCATGGATAACTGGGACACTTATTCCAAGCTAAATGTTGGGCAAGACATCCTAGGGGGTGTTCATTTGGTTGTTCATGGCTAAGGAAATTGGCAAAGGAAATGGCTAAGGCATTCAAATGAATTTTTGCACATTTATTTATGAAAATAATGGAAATTACGAGAAAAAGGAGGTGAAAAGTCACAAGTTGCATGTGAGGAGGAAAATGAATAAAATAGAGGCCTCATCATAAAATTGCATCTAAGGATCAATTGGCAACCTTTTGTCAGTTCAGTGTTGGATCTCTCTCTCATACTCTTCGACACAGAATTTTCTTGGAGCACTCTTGGAGGGTGTGGCATACATGGATTTTTGGAGAAAGAAGGCAAAGGAAAGAGTAGGAAAGCATAAGAAGGCATCGACATCAGAAGCTACATCAAATTTACTTGCAGATATCGAGTTGCATGTATGGTTTCTTCACTATTTTTGACATGCATGGCATATGCATGTGGTTTGTTGGTTGTGATA
>APFE030810566.1:0-16395 GCA_000404065.3 Pinus taeda
TGGATTGAGGTGTAATATACACCATTAGAATCAAAATGACGAGCTCTTCAATCTGATCCTAGTTTCACAACGATCCAAGGATTTTTATTTTTGGGTCATTTGGGATCCACCTATATCATTCCTCCCCACTGAAGAAATTTTGGTCCTCCAAAAGTGTAAACAATTATGAAATCATGATTTGCCTAATAAATTTCTCTGAAATGCCACACTTTCTTCTCCTTCACCTTTGTACTTGGGAGCTTGAAGTGACGAAATTGACACCTATATCCATATGCAAATTTGTAGCTACTAGTACATGTCCAACTTGTTGAAAAGTGTAACTAGGTTCAGTCTTCATAATGACATGTATTTATTATTTTATGTAATGAGATGTAAAGAAGAAAAATAAAAGTATTATATTTCTTGCTTCATGGGTTTCATGAGCAAGAGATTTTTATTTTTGAGTCAAGACTCCCATTGAGAGCCTTTAGTTATTGTTTGCCATCTAGTCATAAAATGAGAGAGTCGTTGTCATGTAATGAAATCATGTTACACATTGTAAAAGCTCAAACTTGTCTATGTAAAGTATCCTCCAAGACCTTATCACTTATCCTTATCAAGTCAGCCTACAACGATGAAATAAATTGCTAGAAGAAGTCGGCCTTACTACTTGTGATCATGTCAACCAAAAGGACATTAGATGAGGTGTATAATTAGCCACACTCAGCCTCACTTACATTCAAGTAACTCAAAAAGCATTCGGTGAAAATAAGTGTGAAGAAGAGGCTATAAAGAAGAAGTGTGAAGAAGGGATAAGAAGGATTCTTCTGGGTATAACAAAGGAGATTTTTCTTCTAGGCATAACGAAGGAGAGTTTCTTCTGGGTATAGTGAAGGAAGGTTTCCTCTGGGTATAACGAAGGAAGATTTCTTCTGGGGATAGCAAAGGGAGGATTCTTCTGGGGTCAATGACGGAAGGATTCTTCTGGGGTACTTGTTATGGGTGACCGAGATAGAGATCAAGACTAGAGACCGATATTCTCTAGAGGAATCCAGTGAAATCATAGAGACTGAGATTCTCTAGAGGAAGTCAAGAAGAAGCAGTGTGAAGGATAAAGATCGAGTTTATAGAGAGGAAGTCAAGGAGAGCAGTTCAAGATCAAGAAGAATGTCAAGAGAGGAAAGAGGCAGAAAATTAAGGTTATTGAGAAGTTCCTTGGGAGGGTACTAGAGTCAAGGGTATTTTTCATGGTCTTGGTATTCATCAATTGAAGATCTAGAAGAAGAATTTTGATCAGGTTTTCCTCTCAAGAGGTAAGAGGTTTTGACCCGAGTTGACAAGCCTATATACTATGTCAATTGTCTTCTATTGTGCATATTAGTAATTGTCTTGATGAAAATAACACAATAATATTATAACAGAGAGAAGAATATAAGCTAAGAAGTAAAAATTATATCACAAGCAATTATATAAGAGAAAAATATTTTAACTATTCATGCCTTATATTTCTCAACACAACTTGCAAGATCACAAGCAAAACCATACTTGCCAAGAATTTATAACACACTCATGGTCACATTTTAAAACATAAACCATACCTCACGCTATCCAAATAAAAGGCAAAAATATCACAATGTTTCATTCATAAGTGATGTTATACACCTCAACAGTTTTACAAACATTTTTGCAACATGTGATTTACAATGGTGGCCATGCTCAACTACTTAAAAAGGCTACCCATCTCTTACCTAACCAGGCTAATGATCTCTCCTATAGTTGGATTCCTTTTTGAATTGCTTCATCGATTGGTTCCTTCACAGGTTCTTCTTGTCCTTCTTGGGGCACAACTCTAGATTGGTATTTCCAACATGTGGGTCTTTGATATACACCCTTGTTGGAATGGTTGCATTGGTTCTTCTTCCTCCAAACTTTATTGACCTTCTTTCTCCCCAAATGTGCAGAGGGATCCTTATGTCAGAACTCCTTCCTGGTCGACATAACCTTCCTTGAATAGTCGTCTCTGGTGTAGGTCTGGTGAGTAGAACTTTCCTTAGCTCTTCCTTTGAAATGTTCACCTCCCTTTGAAAATGACCTACAATCATGATCATCTCTGGTGTAGGTATGGTGAGAAAAGCTTTCCTTATCTCTTCATTTGAAAGTTTCACCTCCCTTTGGAGGTGACATACAATCACGATCGTCTCTGGTGTAGGTATGGTGAGGAGAGATTGCCTTAGCTCTTCCTTTGAAATGTTCACCTCCCTTGGAGATGACCTACAATCACAATCTTTGGATTGGTGTGATGTATCCTGAACTTGCATTGATTCAAACTCCCTTGCTTTTACAACTTTGGAGTGTCTTTAAAATGCACCAAAATCATCATCATAATGAGAACATGAAATTGAAGAATCATTGTTTACCTCATTTTTCAATTCTGAAGTGAGTGATGATGGATTTACTAAACCTTCACTACACTTCAACTTTTCCAAGGCCTCTTCTGTAGCTCATAATTAAAGCTGCAATATCTACTTCTCCTATTTTGTTTCTTCTAGAAGTATCCTCAACTCATCATTCTCTACTTGAATGCTCTGGTGATGAGAGGAAGATGAACAAGAAGAATATTCGCTTGAAGATATAGATGGAGGTTCTCCTTCATTTACCGAAGCATTTTTTACTTTCTCTTTCTTATTCTCTTCATTCATTGCCAGTTTATTCTCATAATCTGCAAAAAATATATTTACCATGTATGTCATCCAGAATAAATCCTTGCAAAGATCTTTTTTTTTCTCAATTTTACTTCCTCGTTTTGATGTACAATCTTTGGTTATCATTCACACTCGTAATTCACTTCTATGAGAATATTGCTTTGATACCAAACATGATCTAGTATTCCTTTGATACCAACATTATCCAAGATATTTTCTTCGGGTGACGTTAGTAAAATTGCATGAAAGAGCATGTAAAAACCATATGTGCATACACTTATAGAAGAGGAAACATAGAGGAGATGATAAAGACAATGCTCATAAAAGTTTGATAACGAATTTAATCTAGTGTGGACTACGTATTTGGGCCCTACTTCAATAGTGGGGAGGCCACTTCATTCATCTCGTCAAAAATAAAGGTGAGTACATGGGAAAATACTTCATTATACCTCCATTCCTGGGAGTGACTTCAAATTTGGTTGCTCAAATCACAGCAATCATAGCACCGGCAGCGCTATCTCATCCTCGTGAGACCTTTGACTGTAAACATGACCCACTTTTGAAAAGCGCATTATTATGTCGAACTTCGTTCCAAGAAATTAATGATGAAGGTGATTTTCTTCCATGACCCCTAAATTTCACTGCCCATATGCAAAACTTGACTACACCATTGTGATCCTTGCAAAATTACTGTTAAAATGAGTATAAAGTTGGCTACATTCTCACACTGTCAATTCTCACCCCATAGGGAATCTTTCAAATTCCTCAAAGATTTTGCATGAATATTCTTTCTCTGGCACCATGTTGTCAAGGATCCACACACAGGGTTCCACTAGTCACAATTCCATAGTGTCATGGTTCCCGTTGGTCGGGGTTCCACAGCATGTGGCACTACTCACCACCTTGCTCCATGCAAATGAGCAAGCATTAAATAACTTATACTTAGCGAACTTACCAACGACCACCCCTTTAGGTGATTAGTTAGTAGAGTTTAAATAAGGCATATGGTTGGAAGATGGGTCAGGGGTTTGAAACCCACCGACTCCCATTTTGTATTACCCAAATAATATGTCAACCATTTGAATAATGGTTCCACAAATCGTATCACCATAACTGATCTCGTTAACCATATCACCATAATCGATAACAATTATTTGATAGTTGTTTGGGGTTCAAACAACCATTGTATTTGTTTTAACCATTTTGGACAGTTGTTACTTCCATATATATAAATTGTCGCATATATAAATATAATGTGTCGGTTTTGTAACCCCTACCTATTATAGGTTATATTTGGACGTCGTTTAAACTCTCTTTCGATGCAGATCATTTAATTTTTGGTGACTGGTAGACATGTCAATGACTAATTACATTAACCATTTGAAACTTCGTTGAAACACCAACTATTGACATTTGTTTTCACCATTGAATATTCATTACAATTGCGACCAAGAATAGTGAAGTCGTCACGTTAAACCACTTGTTAGAATCTGTCGACCACTTTTTGGAATCGTCGATATTTTTGGCACATTCGTTGTCCATCGGCCCAACCATTGAACCATAGTGTGGTCACCAGTTATAGACATTAACCATGGTCATTTTGAATCTGCCATTTGGAATCTGTGTGCCACCAAACTTATCACAGTCATCACCAAATGCTCCAAACTGTTGCCAAAATTGGTCAAACCAAGCCAATTTGACTATTGATCTGGATTTAAACAAGAATGCAAAAAATTACACAAATAACCATAAATACAGAGATGCAGTAGAAATAATACTTCATTTCATTAATGTAAAATACTGAAATATGCTTACAAATAGAAATGGAAATAAACTAGCTAAGGTGACGGTAGTTTATTCTAAGAAGAGATGTGGCAACTACATGCCTCGGAACTATGTTACAATGAGGCTAGAAGGCCTATTTATTGTTGAGAAACAATGGAAAACCCTAAACATCCAAAAACCTAACCCTAGGAGATGAAACGTCAAACTGTGGGCCCCGTTTGGGTAAATTTGCACATCAACTTCCCAGGTTCGTAACTTTGGCATATGATCTATGTTTGACGCGAACAATACCTTGTTAGAAAGATCTATATGAGGAATAAAACTTTTGGATCAGAAACATCAATCCATGGACCCATGTTGCTCCCATTTTTCCCAAAAAACATTGTTTATGGCCTCAAAACGGCTCTGGAAGTTCAGGACTCGAAAAACTACTAAAAATAGTAAACTATGCTACAATTAAGGAGACTACAAAACTGATGAGACAGTTGTGGAGGTCCAAGTGGTATAGGTGGGTGGCCACCAACATCCACCTGGATCATTCTTCCCCCCTTAGGAAGAAATGGTCCCCATTGCACTGAGTTCCTCCATGAGATGATGAAACTTCTGCAAAATTGGGTCCCTGGTGAGATGTTCTGCAATCTCTGATGTGTCCAGTAATGGTGGGAAGCACGGTCGAGGGTGGTCCACATTGAACACTCGATGTAAGCCAAGGAATGGGGGAATTTTGTGCTAAATAATTGTTTCCCACAGCCTTGGTAATGGTGTAAGGACCATATCGGAGTAGTCTAAGCTTCTGATGGGCTCTTGTAAGGTGTTCTTTCTGCAGATGCAACCAGACTTTGCCACTCACTTGAAACTTGTGTGGCACCTGATGTTGATCATTGTTGCTGCTTGTACTTGGCATTTTCCAGAATGGAGTGGCGATATATCGACCCGTTGGGTAAAGGTGCTATAGGAGTCAGATCGAATGAATGCTTGTCCTGACAGTGCAATGGTACCCCTGTGGGTGAGGACAAGATGTTCTTGTCTTCTTTCATGACCGTATCCGCCTGCTTCTACTGCATGGAGTAACCCTTCTTGGGGGCCATGGATGTGGCTACGATCTTCCCCTTACTTTGAGAGTGAACTAGACAAAAAATAAATTTCCTAGTCTGGGAGATGATCTTACTTCCTTTCTTAGCAGAGACCAAAGAAGTGGTGGTAGGTGGGGCTACCTCCGGTATCATGTATAATGTATTACACAAAGAAATAATAACATCTCGAGGCCTTGACTAATACACAGCATGTTGCTTCCACAAGTATGGTTGGCCTAATAATACATCACAAACATAAAGAGGTGCAACATCACACAATACCTCATCTATGAAGGGCTTGATGTTGTAGGGAAGGCAGCACTATTGGCAGACTTGGAGATCTCATCCTTGGTGAAGCCACCTGATGTTGTACGGTTGCAGGTGTGGTATGGTAGGTAGTCCCAACTGCTTCACGACCTCTGCTGAAATGAGGTTCTTTTGGCTTCCACTGCCGACAATGAATTGCAGCAACGAACCCTTCACCCACATTTGTGAGTGGAAAAGACGTTGCCCCTCCTCTAGATCTTTGGGCTCATTCTTCTATACCTTGGCAGTGGCAATAGCGGCGTTGGGATATGCATCAATTATTTGCTTTCCTTTGTCATTCCCCTTGTTGGGTTTTGACTTAGGGTCGGAACATGCATCTAATTCTGAAGCCTTCAACTCGGCCACTAGCGATAGCCTGGTCTGACACTCACTTATGTTGTGAGTGGGGCTCTTATGGAACTCACACCACTTTCTCGTGTCCTTCTTTGACTTTGTTGTGTTGTTCCTTTCTTGGGGCTTTGACGGGTTATCTTGAGTCACCCCACCTTAGCTTTTCCCTTTGTTCTTTGGATTCACAGATCCAAATTCTCACTTATTTTGTTTAAACTTTTGCTTGGTCTTGACAGCGTATCGCTACGCCGTGCTAAGCAAGGAGATGTTCAGGAAATCCATCTCATCCTGGATGTACCTACGTAGGTAGCCACAGTATTTGAGTACCAAATGCAGTTGAGAATCCTTCATACCTAACTTTGTACGAAGGGTATGAAAAATATTTGTGAACTCCGACACATCTTCGTCCCTTCCCTGTCGCAACGTGGTCCGCTTTATGTATTTGTCCTCATAGCTCCTGACAGTGTAGTACTGCTCCTTGATGGAATCTCAGAATGACTTCCAAGTGGGTGCAGCTGAAAATAGTGAGCATGTACTTTCATCCTTCTACTCACAGTAGGTTTCCCACCAGTCCTTGACATGGGGGGCTGCTTTGAGAAGTGCAAAAGTGATCTTTTCCCAGCTGGAAAAATCATGAACAGAAAATAACCTTCTAATAGATTTAACCATTTATCTCCAGCATCTGCATCTATTTGACCCTCGAATATGGGGATTTCAAAGTTAAATTGCACCTTAAAGGGTGTGGCATTTCCAGAGTAGCTGTTGGAAGCAGATGTGTCACCCTTGGGTAGCCGTTGAAGTATCTGGGTAAAGTTTTCCATCATCGCGTTTCTTTGTCGCTCGATGGCTTCTTTGAGCAAGAGTTTGATAGGATCTCCTGCCCCCTCGTCTTTATTTTCATCCACCAAGGGAGGTTGTCAAGATTTGTGAGGTTGATCTTGTAAAGGTTGAACCCGATCGAGCCCTAGCTCCTTATATCCCAACCTCATTGAAGACATGCAAATAAAAACAAAGAAAGAGCGGAGCGCTCTGATACCACTGATCCAGATTTAAACAGGAATGCAACAAATTACATAAATAACCATAAATACAGAGATGCGATAGAAATAATACTTCATTTCATTAATGTAAAATATTGAAATATGCTTACAAACAGAAATGGAAATAAACTAGCTAGGGTGGTAGTAGCTTATCTCTAAGAAGAGATGTGGTGGCTACATGCCTCTAACTATGTTACAATGAGGCTCGAAGGCCTATTTATTGTTGAGAAATAATGGAAAACCCTAAACATCCAAAAACCTAACCCTAGGAGATTAAATGCCAAATTATGGGCCTCGTTTGGGTAAATTGGTACATCAACTTCCCAGGGTCGTAACTTCGGCATATGAACTCCATTTGACGTGCACAATACCTCGTTAGAAATATCTATCTGAGGACTACAACTTTAGGATGAGAAACATTGGTTCATTGGCATGTATTGCTCCCATTTTTCCCCAAAAACAAATTTGTTTAGGGCCTCAAAATGGCTACGGAAGTTTAGGACCCGAAAAACTGTTAAATATATTAAATCTTGCTACAATTAAGGAGACTGCAAAACTGAAAGAGACAGTTGTGGGGATCCAAGTTGGATAGGTGGGTGGCCACTAACATCCACCTGGATCAACTACCCAGAGGCTGCCACATGGCACCCACTGATTGGTCCATGTGGTCTCTTGTCATTAGGCCACATTTCAACCTCTAATTTTGGCAAGTTCTGCTAAATGTAGAAATATTGCTACATTTATCTGGTGGTCCCACTAGTTTTAGTTGAATTCCACCAATTTTATTCGAACTACCAAATTTTTTGAAGTTCCAAATTTATCTAGTGCTCTGCTAAAATCCATTCTTTGGTCAACTTTGATCACAAACTTTGACTAGCTATAACTCCCTCATACAAATTAGAATTGAGGTGACATCTGCGCCAATAGAATCAAGACAATGAGCTCTTTGATCTAGTCCTAGTTTCACAACGATCTAAGGAATTTGATTTTTGGGCCATTAGGGATCCACTTGGATCAAATATATTACAACCCAGGCCTTGATGTCATAATTCTCCTTTCACCAATCTCCAATCCTCCATTTAGCATGACAAGCCTTCACTTCGACAACATGAATGCGTAAGTTAGAAACCTTAAAATTCAACCCCCTCCTCTTTAGTCTACTCTATATTTATAGGAGAAGAGAAGAGGTTGTAGATCACCTTCTAAAGGGGTGAGATCTATAATGAGGGGAGATAGGATCCATAATAATTGGGATGGGATCCATCAAAGTGGGGATAATTCCCAGATAGGTGCAAACTTGAGTTCATTCAGTTTGAAGAATATTCTTGAACAAGGCTTCTAGAATTTCATTTTTATTTATACCCATGTACAGTTGTCATCACACTTTTTGGTCTAGCAAACTGCGCTTATCGTTGCATGTTTTGGATGGTTACAGTTGCGAAATCATACTTTCACAATAAGAAAGGCATGATGAGGGCTAAAATTAGGGTTTTTAACAATGTAATCCATGATTCTTATATTTCTTAGAATGACTCTTCTTCCATCTTCGTAGGGGAAGGCTGAAAAGGGTTCATCAGATAGCGAGAGATATGGATTTAGGGTCTTTTCCCTCATTGTGACAAAATGATGTGTAACATATTCCCCCCTAAAGTACAAAGTCAAAAGCTATATATGAGATTGATGTGCTTGATCATGAATACTGATTGGTTGGAGACCTACAAATCAACAATCAAGGATTATTGTACAATATCATCATGAGATCATGTCTGAGGTAGGCATTTCCATACTCAGTATAGTATCTAAACAACTCATAGACCTAAGCAAAGATCCATCTGAAAAAATTAAAGTCATGGCCACCAAATATACATCGTGGATACATGCTCAGATAGACTCAATATGAACATAACCATCATCATACAATGTGGATCTATACATTAGTCATGAAAACTCAACGCAACCTAAATGGATGAAACTAGATTTAGGGTCTTCGTCACTACCACTTGATAATATGAGTCTAACCATGTGATCCGAATTGGATCCTAAACACTCTCTAAGTTTTCATAAACTCTTTCAAGTTATGCCAAAAAGATTCAAGTCTTAGAAAGATCAAGCTATCAAAAGGAATCCTCGTGACAGTTGCAATTGTGATCAGTGCGGAGCAACAAGGACCCTCGGTCACGCGCGTAGACCATTGGCCCATGGTAATGCGTGCTGGCGCAAATTGGTAAAAACCAGAGGCTAATTCAAGAAACGGGGATAGTTTCTGATACGCGATTAGCACTAATCGTGTATCACAAGGCATCCCTCTTAGTGAAGGAAAGCTCTGAAGTTCCCGTACCTAAAATGACTACGAAATGCGGAAAAGTAATTAATTCAATTCTATGGATTCCATAAAACCGGCAGGATATCGGAAGGCCTCAAGGCGGTAAGCAGTTTCAACCAAGTCCCGCCCAATGCCACACATTGAGTGACATGCGTCGAGTGGAAGAGACTGCTCACATCGGACAGGTAAACATCATGGTTCTTACCCGCCCAATATGAATGACCGTAGGATTTGGAGGGCCCAGATCAATAGTAGAGGCATGTCCCGATAAATGACCGAATTTGACAAGGTTATAAAGCAATATTATACGAGATTTGAAGTCCGACGTGGACGATGAGTTGGAAAAAGATTCATGTTTCGTGGGCAATCTTGGAGAAAATAGAAATAGCGACCATTCAAATGTATCCAAGGAACCTAACACATGCACCCACTACAGAATAGGTGGCCACATCCCTGTGAAGAGTTACACAGTTATGATGATGCAGAACAGGGGAATTCAAACAAACAGCGGCAGAAGAACCAAAACACCGAGAAGTGAAAATGAACCGACAGGAAGCAGACTAGCTTTAAAGCCATGAACTGACAGAAGCAGAGTAGACAACACAGAGGAGAGTTAGTTAGATGTAGAAGTTAAGAGTAGAGAGCAGAGAGAAGAAGCCAAGCTAACCTGAAGGTAGCATCGAGCCAGACAGAGAGAGTCTATGTACTCCATAGAAAGCTTGAGAGGTTCAAGCGAGCTCCTCGGCATAGGCCTGTCATGTATGAGTCTCATATTAGGCTCATACTACTGTGACCAATAGAGGTCAAGTTTCAGTAAGGAGAGTCTGTGTACTCTAGTCCTATTGATTCATATCTGTTGAGTGAGACTCAAATTGAGCTCACTATTGTAAAAATTCTGCTTTGAAAACATAATAGAGAGGCCACCACTGAAGTTTGGACAAGGAGACGTAGCCTAGGAGAATTGGGTGAACTCCTTATTAAACATGTTGTGTTTACATGTTTTCCTGTTATGTTTTCTCTAACTGTCCCAGTGTCTATGTATTTTGCAATTTTATCGATCCATTACATAAAGTAACATGGGCACATCCATGCACATGAGTTTGTAATACCTTTAATTCTTTGTCCTGGATAAATTCCAAATCAACTGGTATCAAAGCTCTAGGTTACTAAGGTTAGACAAGATTGTGCTGGATTCTGTTGTTGAATGCTAACTAGATCAAAGCTTAAATTAGGAGAAGAAGAATTGGTTGAAGCTAACCTTGAAATTGGAAGAGTCTATCCTAAGAGGAAAATGTCATAAGAAAGTCCCTTGGAGTCAGACTCCTAGTTCATGAATGGTTTCATGACCATAAAAGACATGGTAGAGGAAATGTATAAAGAATTTAAGAGAGGTAAAGAAGGAGATCCATCAAACTCCAAACAATATAAAGGAGCAAAAGAATCTCTCCTCCATGACCATTCTAAAGGCAAAGGGAAAGAAGAAAAACTTCCCACACCTCCTAGTAGCCCTGAAAACAAAAAGAAAACATATTTGATTAAATTAGATGTTAAATTTGATTTGTTGATATATGATGGAGAGTTGAACGCAAAAAAGCTGGATAATTGGATTAAACAGATTAATGTTTATTGCAGAGTACAAAGCATTGATTCAAACAAGAGTAAGATTCAGCTGGCTAGCCTACACCTTGGAGGCACTACCTTGGTATGGTGGGAAGGTACGACACATGATGACATGAAGAAACATGATAAAATTCTTTCTGTCTGGAGTGAATTTGTTTCTGCAATTAAAAAGAAATTCTATCCACTAGCCTATATGCAGCAAGCCATGACGAGCTAGCAAACTCTTCACCAATTAAAAAGGAAAAGTGTACAAAGTTACACTCAGGAATTTAGGAAAAGAGCTTTGGTTCAAGGAATTTCATTAGACTCACCTGAAACTCTGTTGAAGTATATAGGTGGTCTACACAGCTACTTAAGGCACACTATTCTCATGTTTGATCCCACTAGCATAGATGAGGTATCTGTTCAGGCTACACATATCAAGGCTAGAGGCAAGAACGTGAACCTAGAAGCTGGGGGATCATCAAAACCCACTGCAAGCAAAAGCAAGGAAAAGAGAAAACAAAAGTGGAAAGAGAGGAAGGCAAATACTGTACAAAAGACCAAGTCCTCATGCACTCTTTATAATAAGGATGGGCATGATGATGAACACTGCTGGATCCTGCATCCGAAGTTGAGACCCAAGAACTTCAAGGGAATAAAGAAAAAGACCGTTGCAGCTATTCAAAAGGATTTGGGGTCAGACTCAGGAGATGAAACAACAATTGCAGCCACAGGCATAAAAGGTAAAAATTTTGAAGCATCTACTAGTAATTCTGCACAATCTACTGATAATGAAGAAAATGAGAGGAAAAGACATGAGCTTTTTCATATTCGAGTTATTTCCAAGCATCAAAAGATTGATACTTTGTTTGATAGTGCCTCACAAGTAAATTTAATTTCTAAAGCAATTGTAAAGAAGTTTGGATTACTAACCACACCTCACAAAAAGCCATATCCATTAGGTTGGTTATGTGATAAAGCACGGCTACAAGTGACTAGACAATGTAAACTTAGGTTTTCTTTTGGGTCAACATTTGTAGACAAGGTTGAGTTAGATATAGTTCCTTTGGATATATGTGGAATTGTTTTAGGAAGTCCTTACTCGTATGATAGGAAAGCTATTTTCTATAGAGCTGAGAACAAGTATCAACTAGTTAAAGGTGGAATTGAATATATTGTAAGAGCTCATAAACTCAAGAATAATTATACTCTCATAAACTCAGGGCAGATGAAAAGAATTGTAAATTCATGCAAACAATTTTTACTGATGGTTGTAAAGGAAAAGAAACCTAATAAAACCAATGTATTTGAGGGTTGTGATGCTAAAAAGCAAGTTGATTTAGAAAAAGTTGTTTGAGAATATGATATACTATTTCAAGAACCTAAAGCTCTACCACCCAAAAAGGAAATAGTACATAATATTAATTTGCAGCAAGATGCTCCATTGCCTAACATCATAATGTACAGGTTGTCTGCTTTAGAGAATGCAGAAATCAAGAAGCAGGCATAGGAGCTACTTGAGAAGGGGTTCATCAGACCTAGCACATCACCATGTGGGTCTCTAATTGTCTTGGTGAGAAAGAAAGATGGCTCATGGAGAATGTGCATTGATTATCGAGCATTGAATAAGATAATGATCAAAAATCATTATCCCCTTCCTCGCATAGATGATCTATTAGATCAGTTAAAAGAAGTTGTTTATTTTTCCAAGTTGGACTTGCATAGTGGCTATCATCGGGTCAGAGTTGCAGAGCAAGATGCATGGAAGATTGCTTTCAAGACAAAGCAGGGGTTGTATGAGTGGTTGGTTATGCCTTTTGGCTTAACTAATGCTCCTGCTACTTTCATGAGAGTAATGAATGATGTACTCAGACCTTTTCTTGATGATTTTGACATTGTATATTTGGATGACATTCTTATATTCAGTAAAACATAGGAAGAACATTGAAAGCATGTTAAGCAGACTCTAGATGTTTTGAAAAGAGAAAATCTTTATGTTAAGCTCTCAAAATGTGAATTTGGAAAAACATCTTTGAATTATTTGGGTCATATTGTAGGGGGTGGTGAATTGAAGATAGATCCCTCTAAGGTTGTAGTCATTGTAAACTGGCCTAAACCCAAATCTGCTACAGAAGTTAGAAGCTTCTTAGGAGCAGCACAGTATTGGAGAAAGTTTATTTCTAACTTTTTGTTAATTGTAGCTCCCTTACATTCTTTAATAGGATTGAGCAAGGTGTTTCAGTGGGGAGGCAAACAGAAAAAAACCTTTGACACCTTAAAAAAAAAGATTAGTACAACACCAGTAATAGCATTGCCCGATCTTGAAAGACCATTTGAGATTGAAACGGATGCCAGTGGCTATGCCATGGGAGCAGTGTTGATACAGTACGGTAAACCCATATGTTATCATTCTGAGACATTTAATTCTGCAGTAATTGACTATCCCACATATGATAAAGAATTGTATGCATTAGTACAGAATGTGAAAAAGTGGAAACATTACTTAATGTGCAGAGAGACAATTATACATACCGATCATCAACCACTTCAATATTTACACTCCCAAACTAAGTTGTAGCAATCAAGACACTATAGATAGATGGGTTTTCTACAACAGTTTCATCTAGTCATCAAATATAAAAAGGGCATGCACAATAAATTTGCAAATATGTTGTCCAGACCAATCATAAATGCATCTACTATACTTAAGCATAATTTAGTATTGCATGAAATCTACATTGAACAGTATGCTCAAGATATAGATTTTAAAGATGTATATGCAACTTTAAGTCATGGAAAACGAGCAGAAGAATTGGATTATCATGTTAATGACCAACTCTTGTATCATTTTGGAAAGTTATCTATTCCACAAACTGAAAGAGTAAAGATAATTCGAGAGGCACACACTTCTCTAATATCAAGTCACTTTGGGGTAAGTAAAACAGTTGCACAGCTGCAAAGATTTTGTTATTGGCCAAAAATGAATGAGACATTTCTAGATATGTAAGAGGGTGTAACATGTGTGCAAAAAGCAAGCCCAGCAATAGAAAACTAGGCTTGTACACTCCACTACCAGTTCCTTCTCATCCTTGGGAAAGTGTTTCCATGGACTTTGTTGGGGAACTGCCTAAATCTAGAAAAGGTCATGACCATTTATATGTTGTTATGGATAGGTTCTGCAAAATGTGTATTTTAATACCTTGTAACAAACAGATTATAGCTGAACAAACTGCAAAGTTATTCTTTCAGCATGTATGGTTCATTTTGGATTACCCACTTCCATTATATTTGATCAAGATACCCGATTTGTTGGGAAATTTTGGTCAAGTTTGTGGGAATTGATGGAAACCAGACTGAAGAAGAGCACAGCTTTTCATCTGCAAATAGATGGCCAAACAGAAGTAGTCAACTGGACAGTGATTCAGTTGCTTAGAGGTTATTGCAGCAAGCATCCCAAGCTTTGGGATGAACATTTATGTTATGTGCAGCATGCTTACAACCGAGCTAAACATTCTTCTACACATAGATCTCCTTTTGAGACCTGTTTTGGTTTCACACCAAGGTCTCCCTTAGATTTTGTCTTTGGTAAAGACATAGTGATTGATGGACACAGTGATGTGGACAAAGCAACCAAGTTCATCGAACAAATCCAAGATTCCATCGGGCAGTACAAGAACAGCTGGAAAAGAGCCAAGCCAAGTACAAGGCAAGGCATGAAAAGCATTGGGTGGAGCATAGTTTCCAAGTTGGTGATCAAATCTAGTTGTATATCAACAAAGACAGAATGCAAGGTGAAGGTAAGAAGTTGAAGCCAATAAGGTATGGACCTTTCAAGATACTTGAGAAAATTGGTGAGAATTCTTTTCGCTTTGATTTACCAGCTTACATGCATATCTACTCAGTTGTTAATGCAAACAGCTTGAGACTATTTGAACCTTCATTGATTGAAGATCCTGAAGAGTGGAGTCAATTTCCTTCTATTGATGATCTGTTACCTAAATATCTTAACGAATTGCAGGAAGATACAGTTCTGGACCGAAAGGTGAGAACTACGCGCAGAGGGGATGTTGAGTACCTCAGTATTAGACTTAAAGGTTCAAAGCCAAGCAATGCAAAATGGATAGAAATTGGGTAAGCGAGGAATCAGTACCCTCACTTGATGGATGCTTAGAAAACCAACTTTTGGTGGTCCAAAATCTTTTTCATTGGGAAGGTCGTGATCCAAATTGGATCCTAAACACTCTCTAAGTTTTCATAAACTCTTTCAAGTTATGCCAAAAAGCTTCAAGTCTTAGAAAGATCAAGCTATCAGAAGGAATCCTCGAGACAGTTGCAATTGTGATCAACGCGAAGCAACGAGGACCCTCTGTTGCGGAGGTAAATCCCCTCTGCGGACAGAGGTGGATCCCACTAGCCCCACAGGGGTCTAGCAACAATCAAACATGCTGCATGCAAGTTCCTAGCTATACAATTTAGAAATCGATCAAGGAGACCAACCTGGGATCCAACGCTGTTTGTTGTGGGAGAAGTGTCGCTCCTGTCCTCTAGCTCTGGCCAGTCGCTATCCTTGCGCTTCACGCGTGGACACCTGCACAAATGAAGAACAACCCACAAACAAGCATAAAATCTGAAATCGTACATCTATATATCAGTCAAGCAGGATATAATTCAAATATTACTAGCAGAACATATGAATGGAACCATAATAACAGTCGCTTATCATTAATAGAAAATAGAGAAGAATTACAACCACTTAAGGCTTGACACTGCAAATCTCCTCTAGCTGGGTCGGAAGTCAGTCTGACATGTCATGCAAAATCACTTTCTCTCTTTATAATCCGGCAGCATAACCTCTCTTTCAGCTCTTAGCTCAATACTATTTCTCTCAAAAAACTCTAGCACCTCTTCTCCAAAAATTTGCACTCAAGAACTAGCCTGTTCATTATGGGGAGACAGGTCTTTATAGATGGGGGGAGAAAAGATATGCATTGTACATGGACACATTCTGAGCTTTTGGTAATGCCCCATAATAGCCATTGCCTTGGATAGAAAAGCCGATGGTCGACTGCTTTTGTGGGCTTTTTCCTTCAGGGAACTGGGTGAGTCACGGAGGAAAAAACATTCTAGCATGCGCTGGCCAAAAATCATGCCCAAATTGTGTGGCGCAGGCCGTGCTCTGGGACAGAGCATCTATGGGCGCGCCCTCTTTGTAGGGACTGAGCCATTGGCGCGGG
>APFE030810566.1:67221-83776 GCA_000404065.3 Pinus taeda
AGTTGAGATCAGATGGAGGGACAATGTACTATCAGTTGCTAGGATATTCCTTGGTGAATATTCCTTGCATGCAGAAGGGAATATTATTCCTTATGGATTGTGCAGTTGGACCTGAGGTTACAGCGAGTGTGATGAGGCCAATTGACACATGTGATATCATTGGACCCCAATCAAAACTACGTAAGGAAATAGGAGGCTTGGAGGGCTTGAGGAAGATATATTCTATGTCTATTGAGTCCGTGAGCTGTATTGTTTTGAGTGCAGAGGGATCAACATAGCTTGAGAGCTAATTCTTTTTGTAACTTGAACAAGATTTCCACTTGTATGATAATACAAAGTTGGGGTTTTAGGTTGGTGCTTTCCCCAATGATATATCTTTTGTGTTATGGTTGATTACTTCTCATTCTCAGTTATATATCTGTTCATGCTTGATGTTGCTCATGTTTGATTAAGCTTCTCCTAAATTGTTTGTAGAAGTAGATCAAGTATTTTGCTTTAGTACATTGCATTACCAGGGGATCTACAGTGGGAATTTCTACATGGTATCAGAGCAAAGGTGATCAAGGAAGAACAATATACAAGCAGGAGAAGTACGAAGTTTGGTTTCTGAATATTAAATTGAGCTCTTATCACATCTATTTCACCGATGGCGTTCAGTGGTTTAAGACTCGAATATGCCCTTGATGGCAGTTCAAATTATATAGCCTAGAAGGATTGCATGGATGCAGTATTGGAAGATAACGGTCTCAATGACTTCATTGATCAAGAATTCCAAAAGCTGACTAATGCTACTCAACTGGCGGAATGGAAAAAGTGTGTGGCTAGAGCAAGGAGAATTCTCTTGGAGGGAGTTCAAGATCACATTGTTTCGAGCCTCAATGGGAAAGAGATTCCGTTTTCAATGTGGAAAACAATGAAAGATATTTATCAGAATAGTAGCGATTAGAGGAAGCTGACGCTGAAGGACAAACTTCAAAAGATCAAGTGCGAAAAGGACGACACAATCTCTACGTTCCCAAACAAGCTCACCACCTGCAGGGACGAGCTTGCAAGTGTAGGGGTCGTGACTGTTGATGACGACAAGGTGAGTCTAGCACTCCTCGATCTTCCTAAGAGCTGGCATAGCTACCAGGACTCGGTTAATGGAAGAGAGAAACTACCAGATTGGGAACGACTTTGGTTGGACCTAATGCAGGAGGAGATAAGGCGGAGCACCAGGGATGGATCTTCATCAAAACAAGATGATGAAGAAAATATAGCTTTAGCGAGTAAAGCTAAGAAAGGGAAAGGGAAGGCATCCCAATCCAAATCTTCTCATGCTGGGAAATTTGACAAGTCGATGGTGTGATGCTTTCACTGTCATGAAGTGGGCCATTATGCTATGAATTGTCCACAGAAGAAATCCAAGAAGGGTTCCTCAAAGGGATCTGATGGTGATGCACTAGCTTCACAATTTGAGCTGGATTTCTCGCTTATCGCATGCATGGTTTCATCCATGGTGGAATGTGTTTGGTACCTGGACAATGGAGCTTCTTTCCACATTTCAGGTGACAAGAATCTTTTCAGTACATTGGATGAGAAGGATCTCCAGATGCGGATCGAGATGAGCGATGATGGAAAGTACTGTGTCTTAGGTGAAGGTACAATTGTGTTTCGGAGGGAGCATGGTGCTCCCCTCACCCTATCTACTGTTAAGTATGTACCAGGTCTAAAAAAGAATCTTGTGTCTATTGCTATGCTAGAAGATAAAGGCTATTATGTAGTCTTTAGTAAAGGAAAAGTGTTTCTGAGGCATATCGGCACCGGACAGACCAAGCGAATTGGGATTTGAGTAAAGAATCTCTACAAGTTGGAGGTAGATGACTGTGTTGCACTAAGTTCCAAAGCAGAGGTGGTGCAAAGCCAAGATGTTGGCAAGCTATGGCATAGAATACTGGGCCTCTTACATCACGGGGCCTTGAAGATCATGCAGCAAATTTCTACCGGCTTACCTAAGGGAAAACTAGAGCAAACAACTACATGCAAAGGATGCACCCTGGGTAAGTATGCGAAAGCTTCCTTTCAGGATTGGGATAGTAGAGCTGGAGCAATCCTAGAGTAAGTTCACTCAGATGTATGTGGACCATTCTCTACTGCCTCCACTGCTAAGCAAAGGTACTATGTTATTTTTATTGATGATTTTTCTCGTAGATGTTGGATCTACTTTATGCAAAAGAAGGATAAAACCTTCTTGAGGTTTTGTGAGTTTAAAGCCTCGGCAGAGAAAGAATCTGGGAAGAAAATAAAATCCTTGTATAGCGACAATGGTGGAGAGTATATTTCCCAGTAGTTTAAAGACTTCTATGTAGCAGAAGGAATTAAATGGGAACCGACAGTGCCCCATAACCCACAACAGAATGGGGTGGCCGAAAGGAAGAACATATCTATTGTGGGAGCAGCTCAAGTGATGTTGCATGAACAAAGCCTACCACTTCATCTATGGGCTGAGGCATGTAATACAACAATGTATTTTCGGAACAGAAGTCCTCATTATATCTTGGGGATGAAGACACCTATGGAGGCTTTTTCGGGGAAGCGACCGGATGTGAGTCACTTCCATATCTTTGGATCACCAGTTTTCTGTCATGTGACCAAATATGCTCAGAAGAAGCTAGACCCAACAGCTGAGTTGGGGATACTTGTGGGGTACACAGATACACCCCACAATTATCGTGTGTTTTTGCCTGCTAGTCAGAGGACCATAGTGTGCAGGGATCTGAAGTTCGATGAGTAGAGAGCCATGCGATTGTCACTTGAGAGGGAGATCAAGTTGCATGGCGATGAGAAACTTTTAGTTCCAAAGGAGGAGGATCCTCCTGATGATGTGGATCAGCCACATGGAGGGGATCTAGTAGTGGAGACCACCACTGCTGGAGAGTCTTCCAGAGACGAGCGGAAACGCTTGCAGGAAGCTGACAGATTGATGCAGGATGCGAGAGAGAATGTGGGGCAGCCATCCTCTCAGTGCAGACACAGGAGATCTCCCGAGAGATACACTGGCTACATGGCCTTGGTTGTGGAGTGTGTAGCAACCAAACCTTCTTCTTTTTAGGAGGCAATGCAACAACTAGTCTGGGTTGACGCAATGGTAGAAGATTATGATTCTATCATGCGGAACAGTGTGTGGGATGTTGTCCCTAGACTTGCAGACAAGTTAGTGGTTAGTTCCCGATGGCTTTACAAGGTAAATCAGGTAGCTGATGGCAGTGTTGAGAAAGATAAGGCAAGGTTTGTTGCCTGAGGTTTCTCACAGGTTGAGGGGATCAACAACGATGAGACCTTTTCTCCCGTAGCAAGGTACTCATCTGTCAGATCGATACTATCTCTATCAGCTTAGATGGGTTGGAAGATCCATCAGATGGATGTGAAGACGACGCTCCTCAATGGGAAGATTGAGGAAGAGGTATACATTGAGTAGCCCAAAGGATTTGAGACCTTCGATTGCGACTCACATGTCTGTCGACTCAAGTGAGCACTGTATGGGCGAAGCAAGCACCCCATGCTTGGTATACCAGGATCGACAGCTATTTCACCAGATTGGGCGTCACCAAGAGTGAAGCAGATGTGAACCTTTACCACATCATGGTAGAAGGTAAGCCATTGATTATTGTACTTTATGTCGATAATCTGATTTTGACAAGTGATGATCAGCTGATGAAATCTTACAGGGAGGACCTTGTAAGAGAGTTCGAGATGAAGGACTTGGGCCTCATGCAGTACTTTCTAGGCATGGAAGTGTGGCAGAAAGATGGGGAAGTATTTGTGTCTCAAGGCAAGTATTCCAATGAGATACTCAGGCACTTTCACATGGAGAAGTGCAAACCCATGCAGACTCCTCTAGTTAGGAACTGGAGGAAGGAGGATGATACTTCAAGTGAGGTAGTAGTTGCTACTGTTTATCGGCAGCTGGTGGGTTCACTTATGTATCTGGTGAACACACAACCTGACTTATGCTTTGCGGTGAACCAGCTGAGTCAAGTTATGGTTTAGCCTACCAAGCTGTTTTGGAAGGCAACGAAGCATGTGCTGAGATATCTTAGAGGCACTACACAATACGGATTATGGTACAGACGGACAGAGGGAGTGAAGCTAGAAGGCTTCACGGATGCAGATTGGGCAACTAGTCCATTAGATTAGAAGAGCACTTCTGGAGGAATCTTCAACCTTGGTTCAGCTACAGTTTCTTGGTATAGCAGGAAACATAGATCAGCTGCACTTAGCTCAATAGAGGCTGGATACATGGCTGTGAGTTAGGCAACATGTGAGGCCATTTGGATGCAGAAGATTCTAGTGGGATTGTTTGGTCAGATGATGGATCCTACAGTGATATATTGTGATAATCAGAGTTGCATAAAACTCTCTGAGAATCCAATGTTTCATGACAGGTCCAAGCATATAGATATCTGTTACCATCATCTACGAGACTGTGTGGTCAAGAGGATCATGATGTTGCAGTATGTTTCGACCAAGGAGCAGGATGCATATATTTTGACTAAGGCATTGTCAAAATGCAAGTTTGAGTTCCACAGAGACAGGATCGGGGTTGCTGATAATCCCTTTCTTGTTGAGAGGGAGTGTTGAAAAGTGTGCAACAAGAAATGCTAAAAATAGCACTGCTATAAATAGCCCGATTATAAATAGCAGTTCAGCCATTGAAGGTCTTAGCAACAATGGGTGAAAAGTGCAAGTGCTAAAAATAGATTTTCTAAAAATAGCATTTCGGGATCCCTTCTTATTAGTCAATCCTTGGACTAAACATAGGAAGTAAAATTCGAATTTGATATCAAAAACAGTTTGAAAATTAATTAATTAATTCATCTTGAGTTAATTATTTGAGGAAAATCAAACTTGAAGTCTATGTGGGGACATGCAACAATTTCTCCATTAATTGAGGAATTTAACCTTCAGTTAAAGAGATAAGGATGAGTTGTAATTAGTTGACTTAGTTTAACTTAGTCAAGTCCAGTTAGATTAATTTAACAGTTTGTTAAATTAATGAGAGTTCGGTTAGTTAATGCTTGCATGCATGTAACTACTGTATTTCAGATAACTAAGTATTCACTCATGGATAGCTCATGCATGTCAGTTCAGTCAGAGACCCAATTGAAGTCAGATGGAGGGACAATGTACTATCAGTTGCTAGGATATTCCTTGGTGAATATTCCTTGCATGCAGAAGGAATATTATTCCTTATGGATTGCGCAGTTGGACCTGAGGTTACAACGAGTGTGATGAGGCCAATTAACACATGTGATATCATTGGACCCCAATCAAAACTACACAAGGAAATAAGAGGCTTGGAGGGCTTGAGGAAGATATATTCAATGTCTATTGAGTCCGTGAGCTGTATCGTTTTGAGTGCAAAGAGATCAAGATAGCTTGAGAGCTAATTCTTTTTGTAACTTGAACAAGATTTCCACTTGTATGATAATACAGAGTTGGGGTTTTAGGTTGGTGCTTTCGCCAGTGATATATCTTCTGTGTTATGGTTGATTACTTCTCATTCTCAGTTATATCTGTTCATGCTTGATGTTGCTCATGTTCGATTAAGATTCTGCTAAATTGTTTGTAGAAGTAGATCAAGTGTTTTGCTTTAGTACATTGCATTACCAGGTGATCTGCAGTGGGAATTTCTACATATTTAAACCATCCATCTTAGCTTCCACACCTTTCTTTAAACCATCCATCTTAGCTTCCACTCCATACATCTTAGCTTCTACGTCTTTCTTTAAACCATCCATCTTAGCTTCTGTTACTTTTTGTGCGAGTGAAATTTGTTGCACTTGGTCTCATAATTTTGATACATCATGTTGCATTTATTCCTCTTCTTCATGAGTAATGCTAGAGCTTCCAGGTTGCTTACTAGGTGTTTCCATTTTCTTTCTTCAGGGCATCAATTACCGATAATAATGCTTCACTATTCCCTTTGAATTCCTTCAAACTAATTTTTCAAACCAAGCTTATACAAAAATCTAAAAAAACTACAGACTTTTTTTCACTTTGTAGGAGCTCGATATTGAATCTGATGTATCTCTCTAAATTTGGATCTGCAAGGTCTGAAATTTCTTCTCGCAGTAACCCTCTGAGTAATATTTCTAACCCCACAAGTCTGATCAATATTGGATTCTCCAATGAAGGGTTATGCCAAATCTCCCACGATGACCTGAGTATAGACTGGTTCAGTAGAGCGAACTTGTACGACATGCCGCAGGTCACTGTTTCAACCTTAGGTTCTGAAAATGATACCCAACCAACTACAATCCGTCCTCTTTTTGTAACTTCTTACGAAAATTCAATATGATGCTCAGAGCGAAAGTTATGACGATTTTCCTAAGGTGACCTGTTTGGAATGTAATTCGGGGGTCCGCAAAAGCCCTAACTTCCTTAGATTATATCTCTGAAAATATAGCAAGAAAGGATCTAAAATTTGGAGCCAAGGTTTAGACCGATTGCTTATCAAATGGGTCTTTTTTTAGCTTCTGAAACTTCATAGCGAAAGAGTTATAGCGAAAATTCCACGATGACCTATTTTAGATGAAATTGTGGAGCTTGCAAAAACCCTAACTTCCTCAGATCATATCTCTGAAAATATAGCGAGACAAGATCTGAAATTCGGACCTGAGGTTCAACAAGATTTCATCTCAAATGGGTTTTTTTTAGATTTTGAAATGTTGCAGAAAAAAAAAAAGTTATAATGAAAATTCCACGATGACCTGTTTGGAACAACAAAACCCTATAATCCAAAGCTCTGATACCAAATGTTATGAAACCAGCTCACAAAAAGATAGAAAAGATAGATCAACGCCTTAGAATTCAACCTCTTCGAGGGGGCAACCTCCTTTACATTACACAAATGAACAATTATTGGATGATTCAAAATGACAAAACCTCCTTTCTATATATAGGAGTCTAAGGGGTACAATATAACCAAGATTAACCTAACAATAATAGTAATGAAGGCACAAAAAATAACAATAGTGGGATTCTATGGGGCACAATAATAACAATATGGGGACAATAGGGGCACAACAATAACAATAAGGGATACAACGACAATAGTAATGGGGAATCACTAGTATTATAGGGACCTAACACTTTTTATGAATGAGGCCTCTATTTTCTTCATTTTCCATTATTTTCCTTCATTTTCCTCCTCACATGCAACCTGTGACCTTCAACTCCTTTTTATTCTAATTTCCATTATTTTCATAAAGAAATGTGCCAAAAATGCCATTTTTCCTTTCCAAAGCCTTAGCCATTACCTTTGCCAATTTCCTTAGCCATTAAACAATCACAAGTGATCCCCGTCACCAGGTTTTTTCCCAACATTCATTTTAGAATAAGTTTCCCATCAACTGTGGTTATTATTTTGCCTTTATTTAACTTTTATTACATGGATTTTTCACGAGGGTTGTTACAAAATCCCATTGTACAGGTTTTCAAACCTTAACTCATGGGATCGTTCCAACCCAAATAGGGAATAGTCTAATTAGGCCCCTTCCTTGTGTTTAATCCCTTCAATTGATTTTTTTTTTTTTTTTTTTTGGGTGGGAGGAGTGGGGGTATCTAGCTCCCTCAACTCACCTAAGTCAAAACTCAAATTATTATGATGACAACTTTTTAACACACAAGTAAGAACTAACTCTTTATAACATTACAATCCTCAATATATAAGTGATTGTGGTGGTTATGAAATATTTTAGAATATATGAGGTGATCTACTAGCTATTACCCACTCATACAAAATAGTATGCACCTTTATAGGCATGTATGAATAATTAGGTAAAAAGGGCACAAAGGGTGTACAATACAACTCCTTAGTCTCCATGTATTTAGACTTTTGTGGAGCCACATACTTAGGCTTCTCTAGTCTCATGGCTCATGTTGATATGTCTTTGTGGAACTCAACTTTGTGCCAACACTTAGCCAAAATTGAGCCACAACACAATCAATAAAGCCTCGATAAACCCATATCCTTTATTAATGAGTGTGAACCCATTGATTGGGTTGATGTTTTCCGTCACCAAAAAAATGAAATAGAACATCCCTTTCTTAAGATTTATATTAATATATTAGGGGAATTACCTAGTGAAGTAAAAGGCAAATTGGAAGCTTTGCATGCCCTCCTTAACTCACTATAAGAAGGTTATATTTTAGATCCAAAGAGCTCAAAGACTCCACTATATCTCAAGAAGAGTTGAATGTTAAAAATTGTGGTGAATTTTCTATTAAGGGTGATATAGTCCCTTTTGTTCCCAAGCAAGCATCTTGTGAAGCTAGTATATGCTTGCATGAGGAAGAAATTTCAACAACCACCACATCTTTTGTTCTTGATAAAGTTTGGGTAAGTCAATGTGATATTATCTTTAAATTTATGAACATATTGTATAATCCTTTCATGAATTGAAGAGGATACATCTTAAGTATAAAAATTTGGAAGATGAAGACATTTCAGGGGTTATCATTCTCGCATGTGATGAAGAACATGGTAGCCATAATTATGACATTGGAAATTTTGTTTGGTTGGGAGATTCCAATGGGACATGGATTCTAGGTTTTTCATTGGTAACCCATCTATGACATTGATAGTGGTTGTTTTATGGTAGAGGGAACTAACCTAAAACTTCCATTTCCAACTAGCTCAAATGAGAATTTCATGAGGCATGATGACAATTATTCATATTTTGTTTTTCTTGATTTGGGGCAACCAAAATATGTTAAGATAGGTGGAGTACTTTCTATATTTTTTTGGTCAAAATCCCTTTCATTTTAGTAGGAAGAAAGATTGGTTGCTTCATGAGGAGAAATTCCATCATGAGATAATGGTTCATGAAGAAAATTTCTAGTCAGTTTCATCTTTAGCTTGTACATTCTTTGTGGATAAAAAATTAATGGAGGTGAATTTTTAGGGATTCCATATACTTGGGGCTGAAACATGAACAATCATTAATATTTGGCAGTGTTTTTCACTCATAAAATCTATGGTATCAAACTCAAATATCATTTATTATTTAAAAGATAATTTTATTATGCTTTTGATAGATGGAGGTTAGTTTGATAGCAACAAAATACGGCAACCAATTGATCACAGATTTATAGTGGACCCACCTTATAACCGTTTGTCATTTGAACCTATTAAGGGCAATATTTATGACAAAAAGGAGGATGGGCATGAGAGATTTCGAATAAAACTTTGGGGGGGATTTTCGTAAGTCCTAATATATGATTGGTTGCTTGATAATGGGTTGTCTTAGTTTCTGAGAGATTTCTTTCAATCAATTTTATCTAACAATGGATGCAACTTACATCTGATGAAATAAATCAATCTTGGTATGAGCTTGACATTCCATTTGGTGATCAACATTCATCCTCATTCTTGATCAAAATATCATTAGGGGTTCAAACATACACAAGGACTTAGCTACCAATTTCCTTATTTTGGTTTATTACCAAACACAAGGGAAGATTTCCTTTGCTTTATGAGTTGATTGCATGGCTACATTGCCTCTTTGGTAACACCTACCATTTTATTTTCCAATGGTTATGATAGGGTAGGAAGAATAATATCAATGTTTGCAAGCATTAGTTTCATTTATACCATGTTCCCTTTGGCTTATTGGATCATGCCTTGTTTGTGGAGCCTGGTGAAAGTGAGTAGATAGATATGAGCACTCTCAAGTTTTTTGTACTAAATTTGAATTGGAGACCTATGTTGGGGGTGACATAGATGTGAAGTTTTAGATCCATGACATTATTTGTTTCTAGCCTTTTTTATCTTCTTAGAAACTATATCATGCATATCAACAACCCTTGAGGAATATAGAGTTCTCATACACCTTGTAAGGGTGTGTAATCCTCATATGGAGCTTGTGATCACTACTTGAAAATACAAGCTCATTTTGCATTTTTTAGATACATTATTTTCAACAATGTTATATTATGGGGGTGTAATGTCATTTTTAGAGGTGTTTTTCATTGTTAGGTTTCACATATTTGGAGGCACCATTGCACATGTGGTAGCATCTCATCTATGAGGCATTCATTACATATTTTGATTGCATATGTGGTAGCATCTCACCTTTGGAATGATTGGCTGATGAGATTACATACATAAAGAAGAACACCCACTTTTAAATAGGTGTTGGAGGCTTTTATGGCATACTTAAAAACCAAATGCACATTAAAAAAGGGGTGCTCTACTTAAGAAAATCATAAAAAAAAAACCAAAGTAATGATGGCAATATTCATAGGGCATTCCTATGTAATAGGATTCATGAGATATTTTATATAAGACATGGTCAAATACAACCCTACGACCTCCTCCACGCCCCTATTCAAAGCACACATTCCAAGAGAAGAGGAACACCTTGCACGTGATGGTATAAAAGAAGGAAGAAGGGGTCTTAGTAACAAGATGTATTTATTTGAAAAAAAATTGTGGCATCTCCTATGGGAAACCATGGTCTACGACATAAGAAAAAAGGGTAAGCATAATTATTTGGAAGGTTTCTCTTGGAAGAGGGCATATTAGTTTAATGACCATCATAGAAGACCTAAAATTAGACATAACTCAAGATTAGAGGAGTGCTCCACATCCAAATGGAATTAGTTATATTTTATTTACATATTTGTTGGGGAAGGAGCCTAACTATTAAGCGAATCCTAGCTTCAAGGGATGTAATGAATACCATAACCCACTCATGCACATGTATTAATTGTGCACCACCTCTTAGATATATTTATTAATATTTTATGCGGTCTATTAAGTTGGTGGACACCCTAGCTTTTGAAGGTGACAAGTGGCAATATGAGAACTTAAAATATCTTATTTAATCAAAACAAGCCAACACCCTACTTTTAAGGGTTTCTTCCATGAATATTTTATCCACAAGGTAGTTATGAATGAAGCTTATAAAGAGGAGGCATCATCTTATTTGTATGGGGTGGTTTCTAGGTGTAGAAAAATACCTTAAACTATGATAAGGTTGTTATGATTCATTGGGACAAATTTGGAGCTTCATCTACTAGATTCTAAGGGTTTAAATATTTATGCAACATTTTCAATTCATGCTTACATTCACTTTTTATGTTGGAGAATAATTTTTCCTTCTATAATGGGACTTTTTTTTTTTACGTAAGAAGGTTATTAAGAGAGATATATTCATCCTCTTATAACTAATATGATTTCAAAGTATTACGTGTTGATTTGTCATAAATATGGTTGTATCGAAAGATGTCCCATTGATTTTATGCTTTCATATTTGATTGCATATCTTAATATAAGTTTTTTTTTAAAGTGTTATATTTTAAACATTTTCACACGATTGTCAGCTCTAAAATTGGCAAATATGATAACTTTGTAATATTTTGCATTGTAATTTTAGAGTTGACATGTGATAATAATGAATGTTTTAAATGCCTCACCCCACATTTACCTGGTTTTACAAGCTCTCCAGGGTAAATATGAGCTGATTGCTACTATGACATGACCCGACCTCCAAGTTCCTGTGATGGAAGTTAGGCCTACAAACGGACAACTTACTGGGATCCCCCAGGGACTACATAGCACTCAGGGGCTTGAGAACCACCCCAGCTGATCAATCCCTGAGATGGAACTATTTTTCACTGGCCTCACTCCACAACTGCACCCTTGACACTTTGTGCATGCGGTTATGAGACTATAACCACACCCACAAGCCTATCTGCCAGTGATTATGAACCAAAATCCCTTGTTTTATGCATGTGGTCATGAGATCTATGCCACTTTATCGGGCAAGCCCCCATACCACTGCCCAAAACTGCCTGTAACTTTCCATAATCATATATAAGGTGATGATGTTGGCATTATGATTCTAGTTTGGCTCTATGGTACAGGTGTTGTACTTGATGGCAACTCACTCTTGTGGTAGATCTCAGTTCAAGCACTCAAAACATGGAAAAAGAGATACCCACAGGTGATCCTTTGAAAAGCTATGGACCCGCAGGTACGCCGACCAAGAATTGCGGACATACACGCAAGTGCTCCGTTCAGAAGTTGCGGACCCCAGTTTCACTCTCTCCAATGCAGAAAAGCGCATGCACGTGGGAATCTTCATGAATGGTCCATGGTATTTAGCCCGACATATTTGATCCTATGGTTTTGGTCCGTGGTTTTGCATCTAAAAATATTGATCCAAGGTATTGGGTTCATGGTATTGTGTTATTATGGTTTTGGAACGTGGTATTGTGAAAGGTTTGCCTATAAAAAGGAAAGGAGATCTCTTGGCTACACACTGGTGAAAATTTGAATATCTTAAGATCTGAAATTTTGGGTGATTGGTTTTTAAAAGCTAGATCTAAATCAAGGGGAAAACTTAAGGCGAATCTATTGATAGGTTGTGCGCATGAACAGATCTGTGGATCTGACTGATTGTGGCACATTGGAGGACTGTTAATTTGGCCCTAATCAGAAGTTCGCAGGCGATCCAAGGCGTAAGTGCGGGGGTACGCAGCGTAGGAGAAAGCGCAGTGCGGGGGTACGCAGCGCAGAAGAAGGCGCAGTGCGGGGTACACAGTGAAGAAGAAGGTGCAGTGCGTGGGGTACGCAGAGAAGCCGAAGGCGCAGTGCGAGGTACGTAGCACAGGAGAAGACACAGTGCGGAGGTACGCTGTCATACATAAAGTACAGGTGCGGGTCTGGAAAGAAGTACGCAAAGCACAAGAAATATCAGGTGCGAATCTGCGTAGTCTAGACACAGAAGAGCTGCGGGTATCCGTAGGTTTATATTGGTCAAGTTACGGACTTTTCCTTGAAGTATTTGTTGGCTGCCTTTTATCTATTTGCTGCAGAGTTCTGGGTTTAGTTTACTGGTATTGCCTTTCTGTTTATAACATTATGAGAAATTGGGTGATTCATTGGTTGATTGTATAAGGAGTTTGGTTGTTTCATATGTACTTGTGATTATTTGATGTCCATGGATCCAGTTTGAAAATTCATGAACGTGGTCCTTAAAGAAGAAAAAAGAGCAAAGGGGGTTGTAGCTCCCTTCCAGGGTAGACTGGAAAACGAGAGAGAGTTGTATCTCTCTGCAGGTTGCAGCCTGCGTACTAGTAAAGGACTGCACCAGTACAAAATCATTGTAAAAGAAGTTTCTAATTGAAAGAAGATAGAGACATATTGCAACAGGTGGTTTTCACCCACATTGGGTTCCAACTATGATATGGTGTTCCTGGTGTGATTATCTGTCTTTCTTGTTCTTGCTCATTATTATATGGTATTGACATACAAACTAATGATCAATATCTAAAGAATAAATTAAAGTATAAATCTGGAAGGTATATTGAAAAGAATTTGATAATACTGATTCACCCCGCCCCCTCTCAGTATTATTTCCAACAATTGGTAGCAGAGCAGGTCCTTCTGAAGAAGCTTGATCGCTTGAAGGAAGATCTTTCATCATGAGCAACTACGAGAGGGAAGCATCAATCAGGGCACCGGTTTTTGATGGGACAAAATTCATATATTGGAAGGTAAGAGTTATTGCCTATCTTCAATCTCTTGGTACTGAAGTCTGGGATATCATAGATACAGGGTATACTTTTCCATCAGCAACTCCTACAGATCTGGTTGAAAAAAAAAAATATGAAACAAATGAAAAGGCAGTCAATACTCTATTAGGATGCATATCTCAATAAGAATTTGTCAAGGTAATGCAGTATAAATCCGCAAAGGAAATATGGGACAAGATTGTTCTGAGTTATGAAGGAGATGATCAAGTAAAACGAGCAAAACTTCAAACCCTCATAATTCAGTATGAAAATCTCAGAATGTACAATGATGAAAGTGTGGCTAACTATTTTCTTCATGTAGATGATATTGCTAATTGTATGAAAAATTTGGGTGAAGAAGTAAAAGAGGCTGTTGTGGTTGAAAAAGTTCTAAGATCTTTGTCCCCTAGGTTTGAATCTAAAGTTTCTACAATAGAAGAAAAGGAGAATCTTCAAAACCTTAAAATGTCACAGCTGCATGGAATTCTAACTACTTATGAAATGAGGAAAGAAGGACCATCAGACAAGAGAGTAGCTGCCTTCAAGGCTTCAGGCAAAGGAGAGTACTATGACTCAAGACACGTGTCAGAAGAAGAAGAAGAATCAAATTTTGTCAGAAATCTTCAACGGGGTACTGGAAGATTCAGAGGTAAGTTACCTTTCAAATGTTTTGCTTGTGGAAGAGTAGGTCACTATGCTGCCAAATGTCCTCATAAGGATAATATTGACAAGGGGAAGGAACCTGTTAGATGGAACAAGAAACAAAATGCAAATAAGAAAAGCTATTACACTCATGAAGATAGTGATGGATTATCAAATAGCAATGAAGATGAGCGAGGTAATCACTATAAACTTTTAATGGCCTTTGAAGATGATGATTACATGGATGGTATAGATGTGGATGGTTTTTATGAAGATATATCTAGACTCAAAACATGCTTAGAAGAAAAGAATGTGATCATTGATACTCTGCAATTTCAACTTGATGAAAAAGAAAAATTCCTTGAGAAGTTAGAATGTGAAATTGTTGGCCTTAGAAAAGAAATTGAGAAAACAAAGGCCCTTAATCTTAAATTTGTTAAAGGATCTGAAACTCTGGATGAGATTATCAATGTGCAGCGTTCCCCTCTAATCAAGACAGGTTTTAGATATAATGGTGAAACATCTCAAGCTTCCACCTTCAAAAGTTATCTTGATGCAGCAAGAAGGAGTGAGCAAAATCCTAATAGAAATCATCAGGTAAATCAGGAACAATCTTCATCAAGAACGAACAAAGACTATCAAGAAAATCGGGGGAAAGCTACCTTAAGGACAAACAGAAGCTACAACCAACCTCAGGTAAAATCTTCCCAATTTTCTTCAAGAATGGATGTCAATAGAAACTACAATCGGATGGATGATAGTCGCAGGAATTTCTTCAATGGCCAATGTTTCTCTTGCCATAACTTTGGTCACAAAGCAGCTCAATGTGTTGCCTATAAGACAATCATGACTAGAGAAGCTCAAAAACAAAGAAGTATGCCTGGAATTACGAAAAGGACCTATAACAACTTTTCGGCGCTTGAAAATGAAATTGAATGTTCTATTTGTAATAACTTCGGTCATGAAGCTTCTGAATGCAGGAGCAGGTTTCGGAAGATAAAGGAACAAACCTCAAGCACCAGAACATGGAGAATAAAGGAACCACAACCAAAAAGATGTGGGATAGATTTTTATGCAGAAGGACAGGAAAATCTATGGTACATCGACAGTGGATGTTCGAAGCATATGACAGGTGATAAAGAAAAACTTGAATCATATACTGCTTTAGAAAAGGGAAAGAAAGTTTCTTTTGGAAATGATACCCCTACAACCATAAAAGGAAAAGGCACTGCTCAGTTGAAAGAAAAGGTCAAAGCTGGAAATGTTTTGTATGTTGATGGCTTGAAGCATAATCTATTAAGTGTCAGTCAGATGTGCGATAAAGGAACCGAGGTAGTATTTCGATCAGATGGGTGTAGTGCTCGTGATCTTGATACAGGAAGAACAATGATCAAAGGAAGAAGAACTCCAAATAATTTATACATATTTGAAGAAGGACCACAACAATGCTATTTGAGCAAGGATGATGAACACTGATTATGGCACCGGAGGTTGGGACATCTAAGCTTTTCACAAATAAGGAAAGCATGCAAATACCAGACATCAAAATTCCAGACAACACCATATGCAAATCATGTTAGTTTGGTAAGCAAACCAGAACTAACTTCCCTGAGAAGGAAGGATCAGCCAACATGCCTCTTGAGCTAATTCATACAGATGTATGTGGTCCATTTAGGACAAGGTCGCCTTGAGGAGAAGAATACTTTATATTATTCATTGACGACTTCTCCAGGATGGTTTGGTTAGGACTTATGAAGCACAAGGACGAAGCATTCGAAAAATTCAAATCCTTCAAAGCTTTGGTTGAAAATGAATCAGACTACAAAATTAAGTGCCTCAGGTCCGACAGAGGTGGGGAGTTTACCTCAAATGAATTTTTTGATTTTTGTGAAGAACATGGAATAAGAAGGGAATTCTCTATAGCTAGGACTCCTCAGCAAAATGGAGTGGTGGAAAGGATGAACATAACAGTATAATAAATGGCTTGTGCTATGCTTGATGAGTATGGAACTCCCGCAACCTTCTGGGGTGAAGTTGCATTTGCTGTGGTTGTTATTCTCAACAAAACAAATGTCCGAGTTAACATCACTCAAACTCCTCATGAGCTCTGGTATGGTGAGACTCCTTCGGTAAAGCAATTCAAAATTTTTGGAAGCAAATGCTATATTAAGAATATTGATGAACAACTTGGCAAACTTGAACCTAGAGCATATGAAGGCATTCTCCTTAGTTATTCTCCCCACAGCAAAGCATATAAGTGTTATAATAAAAGACTTGGAAGAATTGTTGACAGCATTGATGTAGTGGTTGATGAAAAAGGATACATTCCTAGGCAAGTAAATTATGA
>APFE030810566.1:83786-99730 GCA_000404065.3 Pinus taeda
TGGTGGGGGGGAAATGAGAAGAATGAGCCTATTTGATATCTTTTTGTCTCAAGAAAAAACCTTACTACCACTCTTGAACACGACACTTATTCATTCACCTGGGTTGGGAAATCCTTTACCTCTCAGTTGACCAAGATCATTTAACATCTTTAGCCGGGTTATGGGAGTCGACTTTGATTCGTTCGTCACCAAACCATCTGTTGTGTCGTTATGTGTTCAAGAGGTCTGAAACAAAACATTCAACTGCAAAATACCTATCATTCATTGTGTCATCATTGAGTCAGTCCTTGCAGCAACGTTTCTTCAACTTGAACTATGATTTCGTGTTGTGGGCTTGCCTGCGACAAGTCACTTTCTATCGACATCAGCACATTTTCTAGAGAGTTGACTTAGAAATCGTCAGTACCTTGAGGTCTGCATGCATCAATGGCAGGTTTCTCGCCTTCGACGTCAGTTTTCATCATTGACTTGTGATCGAAGGATTCCCATGAAATGTTCGACATCGACTCATTCATTCACATCTCATGGATTGTACTGGGTACTTTTAGAACCATTGACATCACTAGTGGTCTCTCTCGCTTGTTAAACAGTTTACATCATTGATTGGTAATCAAGTGGTTTCTACCATGTTCGACATCGACTCATTTATTCGCGTGGCTAGAATCGTACCGATTCGGGAAGTAGAGATGAAGAACCTGGATCTAGTTTCCACCATTCAAACTGCGAGGAGTTTTGTATTCATTATATTTTAGACCAATTATAAGCAGATGGCTGCATCCATACTGTGTCTACATGAGTCTATGATTATGATGTACTATGAAATCATTCCTGTATCAGAGTAGTAGTTTAGTCTGTTAGTTAAAGTTTTGATCTGAGTATGGGAATGCCTGCCTCAGCGATGATATAATCTTATAAATGTATTTTGTGTTGAAAATTGCAGGTTCTGACCAGGCTCTCCACGAGATAATCCTTGAAATGATAAAGTACTTCACCCTTCCTAGATGATATAAACCCTTATCTATTACAGGCTTCGCACTTTAGGGGGCAATCTGTTACACTGAAATTTGTCACCATGACTATCTGCAGTTAATATGGCTCAATCAATAGTCATATTATCCTCCTTGTCAAGCCTTATACCTCTGCTCTTTATGTCAAACTTCAAAAAAGAGAGAAAGTCACTAAAAACCATGTTTATCTTTGGGTACGCAGGTTCTCTCTTCCTTGCCTGCGTGTACGCATCCCAAACTCATTGTACCTGCGTACTTGTACACTCTGTAAGTCAAGGGATGGGTGCGTACCCCTGTAAAGGTCAAAAAGCGCGAGTTTCATCTTAAAAAAGTTACTTGTGGTCACTTCTAGAGCCTTCTAGAAGAGTGTTTGACGTGTATTGAGCGCCTCCAGATGGTTCATGCATCCCTATGATAGAGGAACTTATCCCATCAAGAGAGGAGTTACCCCATCCAAAAGAGGGGGTATCCCATTGATGTTGGACCTTATTAACTTCCTCTAGAGCATTATAAATACAGGCATTGGGCCAGAGGAGGGGAGGTTGAAAGCTGAACATTCCAAAGGGTAAATGCTGCTGGAATTAGGACTTCCATTGTTGACTTGTGAGGAGAGATTACTATCCTTTCTTGTTGCCATATTTGGAGTGGGTGAGCTTGTCAAAGTAGAGGAAATCTCTTGTTGGACCCTGGGAGGAGCTTGCACAACACCAAGGCTCAGGTTGTAATGGTTCCTTTTTTGTTTCCTTAATACAAATAAGTCCATTCTTCTCAATGATTTGTTGTTAATGAATTATTTCATGTACTCCTTGGTCTATGTGATGAATATGCTTTGTTTTATGAAATATTCAGGTGTTATGTAATCGTTTGCTTTGTTAGTGTATGCAGGTCTTAAAGTGAAGGAGGAGCTCATCTGGATCAGCAAGGCTGGAATGCTACAACAAGCGTTGGACCTAAGGTAAGATCGGAAAACACTTGGTTTCTCATAAAATAATGTATGTTTAGAGAAGGATTACTCTTGTTTGGTTTGTTTGTCACTAGAGAGTCTTAGACTCCTAGGGAGGTTAGTTTTGTCTGCAAAAATAACTCTTTCCGCATGACAATAGAGGACTGGCCCTATGCGGGCACGGATTTCACCGGAGGTCCCAATCTCCCTCTACCTGACGGAGAGGATTGGGATGAGGAGCTAGGTAAAAACTCTTTGTTTTTTGATGTTTTTATGTATTTAATTTTTTTTGTTAATACATGTCTATTTCTAACAGCGTCTATATATGTATATAGATGTTGGCGCAGAGCGACCAGCTGACTTGCCCCACAATGTGCACAGAGCACAACCCGCAGTAGATCCTCAGATAGAGGGTGAAGATGATCTTGTACAGAACCTCGAGGCACTCACTCGAGGTATCCCAGACTACGGCAGATTGGCAGATGTACCCAGAGCTTACCAGAGGCATACGGTGGGAGTGTCTACTCATGTCCATCATCTGTTGAGACGTTTGGTACAGGCAGTGACATGCTATCACGAGCATAATCGTGCTTAGACGTCTAGGTTTCATTTTTGCATATTTTTGAGGAGTACACTGTCAGCGGCTGTATAGACTTTGGACATGTATTATTTTTTGTAACGCGCGGGGCGAGAACACTTTGACACATATATATGTATATACATATCGATTTTTTGGATGGATATTTTACATGTGATGATGTTTTAATATGCTAAGCAAATGTCTAATACAAATGTGATCTAATCTATCAGTTGCATAACATACGATCCATGCATTTTTATATTTTTATATGCTTATGTTTATTCCTAGATGGATCTTTCCTCACGTGATGATGTGTTTTATATAACAAACGACCCATTGGAATGTATTCACGCACATGCATATATTTTATTTTTATGAAAGCTTGAAAACACACATGAGAATCACGTATGCAAAATATGCTTTATGCGAAATTTAATTTTTATACAAGCTTAAAAGCACATCGTATACATGCAAACTATGCTTGATGGGAAATGAAACAGGCATGCCCCCGAACATCATGTATCAATCCGAGGTATATGCCCCCCAAGCTTCAGTCCATTGAAAATGGGTTGAAGGTTGACATAATGGGTATGCGTTCGAAAAGTACGAACACATGTTTCATTGTTTTAACGAGGTTGACATAATGGTTATGAACTATCCTCGTAGATAAACAGTTTCATTATTTTAACGAGGTTTATACAGTAGCAAAACTATCCTCGATAACTATGCTCGACCGTGTATTCGACGACCTCTCCTCTGGCCAACAATGGAAACCATTGGATGGAATCAAAGTCTGATGCACAAACATGCCCGAATTTCATTTTTTAAGGAGCTTGACATAGGAGAAGGAACTATGCTCCGACCAATCATGTTTCATTTTTTAACGAGGTCACCACAAGATCAAAACTATCCTCGAGACACCTTGTTTCATTTTTTAGGGAGCTTGACAGAGGGAAATGAACTATGCTCCGCCCGATCTTCATCATAATGAACAGGAAATCGGGGCTTCCAAGAGTGGCGCTCCCGATGGGAGGTCAATGCCATGGAAGTCGGGACCCAATGCCCCCAAAACACTATTGACAATGTCGGCAGTGTTGGATATAGGCATGGGAGAGGTAACCACATAGTTGACCTGCGGGTGGGCAGATACAACCGGTGGATGAGAACCAGGAGGGGGTGACAACGGCACAGGGGGTCTAAAGAACGATAATTGATCAATAGTTACAATCCTTCCATTGTGTGGAAAGCAAACCACACGGAAAAGTGAAGAGACGATGGCTCCCATGGCATAAATATAGTCACGACCAAGGAGAAAATTGTTATCGAGAGCACTTTGGATAACCAATACGTCTATATAGACGGTTTTTCCTCCCAGAGTAATAGGGAATTGCGGGAGGACTCCTAGAGATGGACATGTTCTTCCGTCGAAAGCCAACAGAGTCTGCGTGACCGGCCTGAGTGGCGGGGAACCGAGAGCTTGCCAAGTAGTATACGACATGAGACTAACCGACGCGCCTTCATCCAAAATAGTGCCAGGTAGGGCCATATCATAGGCATGCACAGTAATCTGGAAAGGCACATGGGATGGAAGGCGGTAAGCGGTCAGGTGACTCCAATCAAAGGAGATGGTTGAATTGCTTGGTGGGGGAATCGTATGATTTCCCCCTTGCTCGAACGGAACCGAAGAAAGACCCTCAGAAGCAGCTGGGATAAGCGGGTCGTTTGCGGACTCAGGAGAATCTGATGAGACGTGAAGAGCATGTTCATGACGCTCTTCTAGAACAGGGTGGTCGAGGGGTGGTGAACCCGAGTCGACACACTCTCCGACCAATGGTTGGTCTGGAACAGGCTAGACAGAGCCAGGTTTAGGAAGAGGAGGCTGAACAAGAGAGGGGCCAATCTTGTGGTCAGCAGGAGGACTATCTGCAGCTACAGAAAGACGCTGATATCCAACAGGGAGTTGGGATGAGGGAACATCAAGACTTTCCAAAACAGAGGAGGCTTTGTCCATGAGTGGCAAAAGGTGAAGGAAATGATTGCCTTCACAAAGTTTGCAGGGGAATCTTATCTTCCCTTTTCCCTTAGTATTCCCAACGGATGAGATAACATCATCGTGAGCTTCAGTGGACGATGAGGGTCGGGCCGGATCGCGAGACCATATTCTTAAGATCCTGGGAATACCAGGACAATCACGAAGAAGATGGTCTTCCTTGCATAATCGGCAAGGAAACTTAACCTTCTGCAGAGGAGTGGGAAGGAGTCCGTCTTCTGTTGTCCGTGATGGAACAACAGTTGTGCTTGTAGTCATTATTGTGTTTGTAACCGCTCCCTTAGCAGACTTCTTCTTCTTTGTCTTCTTCTTCTTCTTCTTAGCCACCTGGGTACTCGAAACGAGACTTTCACCAGGCGAAGTAGAAGAAGGAGACGTTGAAGTAGGTGTCGAAAGGGAGGGGTCCACCTTAGGTTCAACATGATGTTGGGCGGGTGGAGGGACTGATGGAGTATCAGCCGACACAGTAGGGACCACAGAGTTTGAAAATAACCAAACAGGCAACCCGATAGTTAGCCCTGGAAGGGATAACGTCGCCATGTAAAGAGCACCAGCATTCCCAGGAGAAGAGAAATGACCAGGATTCCCGCCAGGTGGGGAACTTGGGTTGGTGGACCCTGAAAAAGTTGCCATAACAAAACGAAATCCTACTCAAACTAGCGCACACAAAATTAACCGGGTTATGTGATCATGGCCAGATAGATTTTAAGACACTTGACTTGACCTTTTCATTTTTAAAGAGTCGAGAAAAGGACGAAAAGATGACTCTAGTCTCCTTCGATTGTTTAATGAGCACGAAGTGACAAGCTGCTCACTTACACCTTTTCTGTTAGAGAGTCTGAAAAGGATCAAAAGCTGACTACTCTGGAAATCTAGGTAAAAGGGTTTGCCAAACAATCCGTAAAACTGCTATATACACCTTAGCGATCAGAAGAACACCAAGGACTTTACGTACGGCAGTCAATCTTCCCGAATGTTGTGTTCAGTGCATTACGGTTTGTAGGGCGGCAGACTTAGCTTCCTATGGATCAAAGGTTGCAAGCCTATAGGAGTCTCCCAATATATACTCAACGGTACGTGGGAGCACAATCCGTACTTGCACCTACCGTTTCACCGTGGAGGAATCACCCAACAACTCAACGATAAACTACCAGGTTTAACGACGCCGGAACACGTCTCTAACCTAGACCTCTAGAATGTGAGCGTTAAGTTTCAATGCGTTGTTAGGTTCATTGAATTCATTTTATAGTTTATCTTTGATTAAGTCTCAGTTTCTGGTCTTACCGTATGTGGTCTCTTGAAATTTCCTAAATGTAACTATATGCGAAAATTGTATCGTTTCGTTGAATGAATTCTAGCTACAGAAGAGTTGAGAGTTTCATACAAACAAAACGAACACAAAAATCCTAATGCAGCTAATAACAAGAAAGGAAAATCTTTTTCTTTTTCTTTTTTAAAAGAAAAAATTAACAAAAAATGCTAATTAATGAAAAGCAAAAATCTTTTTTCTTTTCTTTAAAAAAAGTATGATGCACTTAACGGATTTCAAGAGATATGCACAAAACAGATAATTCACTCAAAGGAATCTAAAACCAGATTTGAAACATGAAAACTGACCCACCAAAGCAAAGAAAACACCAAGATCTTCAAAGAACTATGTAATCTAAGTCCCAATGAAGTCAGGCAAGAAATAAACAAGCTAAAAGTGAGGTACTTGCAGCATATAATGCAAAACTCGTACAACTAACATAGGAATGTGGAAATCAATCAATAAAATGACTGGATCAGCAAATCACAAATCTGACAGAAGGCTTGATAAACAAAGCCACAAAGGCTAAGATATAAAATCGATGGAAAAAGGCGAACAATTGCAGGATGAAGAGAAAACCAGCCAAAAAACAGTCCAACAAACTTCCAGGAGGTGTAAAAGAAGCAAAAAGACACAGATCCAAGCTTAAAAGACTGACAAACAAGCCAATTTAGAAAATCAACCAGTCTGGCGCGACTGTCAAGCTGCAACTCGCGCTAAACAGAGATTGGCGCGAGTTGTCTAAGAGCAACAAGCGCCAATCAGCGCGACTGTCTGAAGAAAAAACGCGGTAATGAAGTTTGCTAGGTAAAAAGACAAAACAGATAGATCTAGGCTTGGTTTACAGTGTCTAAAAAGGACAGCAAGAAAAAAATAGCAAGAACTTTAACCCAGAAAGCTATTCAGACCAATAAACAAGAGAAACATTGACATGCAAGGCAAGATTGAAATTGTTCAGTTTGTAAACTGAACCAGAGATCGACTGAAGTGGCGTTGATCTACTTCACTTCTGCATAGCAGGAGTGTTTCGAAGGCTACCTGGCCGCTCTTCAGACTCCGTCTACAATTTACAAATCAAACAATACAAAAACAAACAACAAGCTATTTCCCCAGTGGAGTCGCCAAATTGTTGAACTGGTAAATCCCCTCTGCGGACAGAGGCGATCCCACTAGCCCAACACGGGTCTAGAAACAATCACACCACGCTACACGCAGGTTCCTAATTGCATAGATCAAAGATCGATCAGAATGATCTACCTGGAATCCAACGCTAGTTGTTGTAGAAGAAACGTTGCTCTCGTCCCTTAGCTTTGGCTGGTCACAATCCTTACGCTCCACGTAAACGGACACCTGCACAAGCAAAAAACGATACAAACACAAGCGTAAAATCCATTATAAGCAATTATATATCGGTCAGACAAGATATAACTCAAATACCATTAAAAGACACATGAGTGGAACCATAATGATAGTCGTTCATTAATCAGTAAAAACAGAGAAAGATTACAACCAAAGGGTTCTGACGTTGAACCTCCTCTGAACTGGGAAAGCAGCTAAATACGCCTTGCAAAGTGACCTCTTCTCTCTCAATATTTTGGCAGCATAACCCCTCTATAGTTCTCAATTATCACTATCAATCTAGCATAAACTTGGCACTCACAATAGATCTAGAAAAACTTGTTGATTTAATGCAGGGTGACAGTCATTTATAGATGGAGGAGGAGGAAGTATGCATTGTATCCGGACAACTACTGAAGATTTAGAATTGTCCCAGAATAGCCACTAAACTTGGTTGTCATGGATAAAAAGATAACACTCGACCACTTCCATGAGATTTTTCCCCAGGGAACTGCATGAACAAAGAAGGAAAAAACACTTCAGTGCACGTTGGCTAAAAATCATGACCAAATTTGGGTGGCGCGGGCTTTGCTCTATGACAGAGCGTCCATGGACGCGCCCTCTTTGGAGGAACTGAGCCATTGGCGCGGGTAAGACTCTGTGGACCCGCGCTAATGGAAAAAGGGAACTTTTTAGGGCTAATCTGCAAAAGGTGTCTTCAGGGATTTTGAAGTTCATACTTAGGAGAATTCAATGCAAGTGTTTTTAAGTTGTGTCACTGGTCACAGGTCCATAAATGCGTCCTCCAATGTGCGAAAGCAAGGGAAACAGGGACGGTGACCAACGGTGACAAATTACTTCGTAACAACTTGTACTCCACCTATCTCCATCTTATGTGATAATACAAGTGCAATCAGTATTTCTAAGAACCCAGTCATGCATTCAAAAGCCAAGCACATACCGATCAAGTATCACTTTCTCCGGGAACAAGTGTTGGAACAAAAGGTCAAGTTGGAGTATGTTCCTTCTAAGGAACAAGTTGCTGATATACTCACCAAACCATTGCCCAGGGAGACCTTTGAATACCTCAGGAAAAAGCTGGGGGTTCTTGATGCATCATCTTGTTTTTGAATCTCATCTGTTTCAGAGACTGTTGGTTGTACGCAAGTTTCATATGGGGTATAGGCGTACATTTGCTGGGTTGCGGATTGGTCGAAGATCGAATGGCACAGGTTCAGGGGGAGCATATAATGCATTGTTGGAATTATGGTAGAATATATTCATGCTGATCTGAATATTGCTGCAATATGTCTCTATCGGTCATTTATGGTGTTTGGTGGACTGTGGTTCTTCGTGCAGATATTTATTTCCTTTTGCAGATCTCGTTTATCTGGGGGAGCATGATCAGCAAATCAAAGGCCTAAGCATGTTCTCAGGGGGAGCATAACCCTTTGCCCTTGATGTCAAAGGGGGAGAATGACATTGAGGATCTTGAGGTTGCCATCAAGTCCAAAGGGGGAGATTGTTGGCATTATGATTCTGGTTTGGCTCTATGGTACATGTGTCGTACTTGATGGCAACTCACTCTTGTGGCAGATCTCAGTTCAGGCACTCAAAATCATGGAAAAAGAGATACCCGCAGGTGATCCTTTGAAAAGCTGTGGACCTGCAGGTACACCGACCAAGAAGTGCAGACATACACGCAGGTGCTCTGTTCAGAAGGTGCGGACCCCAGTTTCACTCTCTCCAATGCAGAAAAGCGTGTGCACGTGGGAATCTTCATGAATGGTCCATGGTATTTAGGCCGACATATTTGATCCAATGGTTTTGGTCCGTGGTTTTGCATCTAAAAATATTGATCCAAGGTATTGGGTTCATGGTATTGGGTTATTATGGTTTTGGACCGTGGTATTGTGAAAGGCTTGCCTATAAAAAGGAAAGGAGATCTCTTGGCTACACACTGGTGAAAATTTGAATATCTTAAGATCTGAAATTTTGGGTGATTGGTTTTTAAAAGCTAGATCTAAATCAAGGAGAAAACTTAAGACGAATCTATTGATAGGTCGTGCACATGAACATATCTGTGGATCTAACTGATTGTGGCACATTGGAGGACTGTTAATTTGGCCCTAATTAGAAGTTCGCAGGCGATCCAAGGCGTAAGTGCAGGGGTACGCAGCGCAGGAGAAAGCGCAGTGCGGGGGTACGCAATGCAGAAGAAGGCGCAGTGCGGGTTACGCAACAAAGAAGAAGGTGCAGTGTGTGGGGTACGCAGAGAAGCCGAAGGCGCAGTGCGAGGTACGTAGCACAGTAGAAGACACAGTGCGGAGGTACGCTGTCATACAGAAAGTACAGGTGCGGGTCTGGAAAGAAGTACGCAGAGCACAAGAAAGATCAGGTGCGGATCTGCGCAGTCTAGACACAGAAGAGCTGCGGGTCTCTGTAGGTTTATATTGGTCAAGTTGCGGACTTTTCATTGAAGTATTTGTTGGCTGCCTTTTATCTATTTGCTGCAGAGTTCTGGGTTTAGTTTACTGGTATTGCCTTTCTGTTTACAACATTCTGAGAAATTGGGTGATTCATTGGTTGATTGTATAAGGAGTTTGGTTGTTTCATATGTACTTGTTGATTATTTGATGTCCATGGATTCAGTTTGAAAATTCATGAAACGTGGTCCTTAAAGAAGAAAAAAGAGCAAAGGGGGTTGTAGCTCCCTTCCAGGGGAGACTGGAAAACGAGAGAGAGTTGTAGCTCTCTGCAGGTTGCAGCCTGCGTATTAGTAAAGGACTGCACCAGTACAAAATCATTGTAAAAGAAGTTTCTAATTGAAAGAAGATAGAGACATATTGCAACAGGTGGTTTTCACCCACATTGGGTTTCCACCTTATATCTGGTGTTCCTTGGTGTGATTATCTGTCTTTCTTGTTCTTGCTCATTATTATATGGTACTGACATACAAACTAATGATCAATATCTGAAGAATAAATTAAAGTATAAATCTGGAAGGTATATTGAAAGAATTTGATAATACTGATTCCCCCCCCCCCCCCTCTCAGTATTATTTCCAACAGATGACAAGGCTAACCATTCAAAACTTGAACAAGATCTTAATGAGGACATGCCTAGTACATTATAGACATTTCTTTAAACATATAAGATATAGGGCATGAATTCATATTTGATCATAAAATTCTAAATTTCATATGGGAATCACCAAGAAAACTCAATTCCCTTTCAAGGTAGTTGCAACAACACTTGTTATCCCATCCATTCATCAACCATTCAATAAACTATCAATTATGACCAAGAGCCATAACTGGAGCACATCATAGAACCATGCTTATAACCAACATATAACCAAAATAGAAACCATGTCAAATCAGCCATAAAATCCACATAATAAATAATATGTGTGCTCATTAACTGCATTATAAGAATAACTCAAAAAAAACTTATGCAATACCCAACCAAGTCAGGGACTTCCACGTACCACCTGACCATAGATTGGGCTGAAGCAAATAATTATTTCATCTAATCACCCCTGTGCCATATTCTAATCATGAATGTGGGATCTCATGGGATAAACCAAGACATAATCAACTAGGGACTCCAAAGGTTAAACCAACTCCACCCTCAAGCTACCAAGATCTCACCTAAACTGGCCTTGATATCACAAAACAAAACCAAGTTTGGATGCCTCAGTATTTCTTCACCATACCTTGAGGAATTTTCCTATCTCCACCCACCTATCAAGGGCTTCCCGGAGAAAACCATTTCCACCCCCAACCTTTGGGATTTTCCTAAGACCACCTCACCCGGTTCCAAAACCTTCCGACAATTCAAAGCTCAACCAAGAATGAATCCCATCACACCATGGCTATCTAGGAAATGGCAAGGTAAGGTTGAAACCACTATCAAACTAGGCAAAACCCATGCCAATGAAAAAAAATGAACCAAATAAACAAATGCATGTACCATGCATTGACATCCCAACAAGGAAATCACACATGTAACTTGTTACCTGCAAAATATCCCCGCTGAAGCTGCTAATCCAACTTTCTCCTTGCACTCCTTTGCTTTCTTTTGCTTGTCCTTTCCTTCCTTCCCCAAACCCAAGTGAATTCTAAAATGCTCCAAGAATACTCTAAGTGTGCAAGAATGTATGAGAGAGAGAATGAAAGGAGAGAGCCAAAACTGAACTGACAAAATATGTGAACTATTTCTTTGATGCCCTTTTATCATTGATCTCCCTTTTTCTTCATTTCCTTCATTTTTCCTCTAATTTCCCTCGCATGCATATTTGTGTCTCTTCTCATTTATTTTCTCCTAGTTTCATTTATTTCTCATAATTAAATGCTAATTATTGTCTCTTTGCCTTTGCCAATTTCCATAGCCATTAATAAACAACAAGTGATGCCCACTATGACGTTTGTCCAACATTCAACTTGGAATACTTGTCACATGACCTTGGCCTTATTTTGCCTTTATTATCTTTTATTACATGAAACTTTAACCCGAGATTGTTACAAACATACACATTACCTATTATGTAATATATTGTAATACTATTGGACACCTAATCCTAAATGGGTTAGTGTGGAAGCTAAAGAGACTAAGTAATCCAAGAGACCTTGGGATGTGAATCCCAACAGTCACATAATGTACTATAAATGTATATCATTTGTTAATAAATATTTTTTTGCATGTTTTATCTTTCATATCTCTCTTGCTGTCCATGTGTGTTTAACATGGTATCAGAGCAGGCGTATTCTTTCCCTGCATAATTAATTTGAGCCATTTGTTTATGGCCTTTCTGTGCAGTGTATTTCTGCCATATTCACTTGAACGTTTCTCTGCCTCACTGCCCATGAACGTTCCTGAAAGAAGCGCTGTCCATTATTCTCTGTGTATTATTCCCTAACCAGCACTGTCCAAGATATGCTCTGCTGACATTTCTGTCATATCCCTGCCAATTTCAGTCATGGTTTAACATATTCGTTGTGTACCCTAGCCTGCACTTGACAAATGAAACGTTCCTCTGCCCGTTCTTCTGAATACATTGATTGCTCTAATTATTCTGCAGTTGGGCCTTCTTGAATTGCCCGCTGGTGCCTCTACGCAGGACTCTACCATTATTTCTCTATCGTTCCAGCGCTGCTCTGCCTTTGTCCTTCCAGCGCTGCTCTGCCTCTGTCCTGACATAACCTGTGCTCTACTCCATATTCTATTGCCTGCCCAGATATGCATTGGTGCCTCTGTGTATGTTTTTCATTGTTTAACGCCTTATGCATAACCGTCTGAGGAATATTTTGATTACTTTCACAAAACAATATTTCAATGCTTTGTGCACTACAGAGTTCATCCGTCGAAGGCGTTGGGATCGACTCGAAATCACTAAATCTCTTCTCTATTTTGTGGCTGAATGCGGGGAACTGGCTACTTCAATTCGAGTGAAATTTGTTAAGATGGATACGGATAAAGATTTGGATTGATTCGGCTCCATGTCTACGGAAAGCAGTGGTCGTTTTTAACTCATCTTCTGTCGTTCCAAATACAAATAGACAAAATTATTTCAATTTGCGGGTTCATGGCCAAGGAAGGATTTCACATCATGTGACGATGCCGTACGTTTACCCAGCTTAATGTCGTCTTCTGATGTCGCGCATCCAACAATCGCCTGTTCATGATAACGCTGACATATTATCCTGAATGTGTGGTTATGCTACGCCAATGTTAATCTTGCATCACTTTATGGTAGAACTTCATATATGATGCGTACAGACACGCGTGCAATTTCTACTGTGTGAGCTGTCTTCCTTCCCTCAGTTTCTTAAGAGAGTTACACTGTCCAGGTGACGCTTACAACAGTTGTAATAAATTGAAGACAATTATTGATACACATAGTGTAAGCACTTTCCCGAGATTTATATATGTGCGTTATATCAAATACAAACTGTTTGGGCTGCGGGATGGCGTGTTCCAAAAGCAATCTCTGGTTTTAGTCTCATGTTTTTTAATACTAGTTCTGGTTTAATATTGGTGGGTTAAATAAATAATTAATAATAGCTTCCGCAAGCAGCGATGGGTGAAACCGAGTCATAATTATCAAGAGCAACAAATTCTATCTCATGGATTTCGTTTAAACTGCGTTGAACAGGGGAATGAGAACCCAATTCTTGAGGGATCTCTTGCAGCTTCTCCCTTCCGCTAAGTAAACCGCCAGCCGTAACATTCTCAAGTTCCTACTGAAAGTGTGGCAGAGAATTGTATTTTCCATTGGAGTGATCGCTCATAGGCTGTTTGCCTCTATCACATGAATTCAATGCACTGCTCTGGTGGAGATTTTCATCGGTATGGGTTCTGTGAGTAATTATTTTGGATTGGTTGGAGTTAAATACTCGCTCTAATTGACCCCATTCGTTTCTTGGAAGCCGTGGATTAGGAAACACAATTTGATCACTTGTGCTCTTAGTCTCAATATCATTTCCCCACAACCTGAGACAAAACTTCTTCTTTTTTGGAGGACCCCCAAGGTGATGGGATGAGATTGAACCATCACTTTCTTGCGGCTTCTCCGTCGCATTATCATTCTCTTTTGCTCGTGGAGGAAACACACTTTGTTCATCTATGCTTACATTGTCAATTTCTTCGCAATGGTTATCATTACTTCCATTATCATTCTCCTCTGCTTCTGCGCCACTAAACTGTCTTCGCTGACCTTTGCTTTGCCTGCAACTTCAAGACCGAGAGCTCCTGCACAGAACAAAGATCCGAAAAAGACCAGTAAAGGACATTAAGATGTGCTTTACAGTTAACCACGCTCTCAAACCGTAGCGGATCCGTGATCATGTGGGCATGAGTGTTTGAGTGTAACTATAATGAGCTAATTTGTTTATTTATGTTCGATGATCTTTTGAACAGTGAAATGGTTTGGTAGTGCTGGAGAAGGCATACAGATCACAGGAAGATATGTATTGATTTGATTCCTAATTAGCAAGTTTCGTGGTATTATAGATCGAATTGGTGTATTTTTTTAAAGGTTGTTCATATCACAGATTTTTATTGAAGTGTTGCCAGGACAAGTTCCCTTGGATTCAAGGCTGGTACAGGAAAATATCCTTTTGAGGCCTAAATTGCTTGTAGCTTTGTTGGGAGTTAAATTCTCAGGCGAATTGAAGAAAATTCATTTTTGAGTGAGGAGTCTGTTTTCCGGATATCACCATTCTTTGTGTGCTGAATCTATTGCAAGTTGATTGAATTGAAGTATAAAAGAGCAATTCGTGTCCATCTTTTCCTCATTGTTTTACTATTTTTTGAGGATTTAAAATGGATCCAATTAGTGCAATATTAGAATTAGTGGACAATATAATACTCTCTTCTACGAATAATACAGTCAAAATCAGCAAGGATTTTCTCACCGATATTCAAACTTATTTGCAAAATGCACAAGAAAAGATCGATTTTTTGCAGCTTGAATAACAGCTAGAACAAGAAGAGCTACATCAAAATAGACATCATTCTGAACCTGTTTTTGTTCATAACATTGAGACAACCACCCATCAGCAGCAAGTCAATAATGTTCCTGTTCATTCAAATAAAGTAGCAGTTGTATATGCAGATGTAGAAACTCAGTCTACACTTCCCAAGCCCATTATCAGACCTTGGGAACAGCTTGTCCACAATAAGCACAGAATTGGTCTTGGATATGACAAGGACTTGTCCTTTCATATTCCAGACTACGCCAAGCCCATCCATTTTCAGAGTGCTGGATTTATTCATGACAGTTCACCTTCTCTTCATGACAGTTCAGCTCCAGTTGTTCTAGATTCTACTCCTCTTCCACCGCAACAACAACAACAACAGATTGTGAAATGACAACATTGTGATTGAGTTGGCCATTTGAAAGATCACTGTTTTGATCTTCATCCATGTAAGCACTGTCATAAAGCCACCCATTCTTCACACAGATGCTTCAGAAACAAACGTCCTGCAAGAACAAAGATTCATCTAGGATGGATCACTTCTTAGCAATGGGCATCAACAACCAAGAAGATATTCCAAACACATATCAGAACTTGTTCTAGAGTATTGAACAGTCTTGCAGTTGAGTTTTCTCCATCTTCTCACCTTGTATCTGACAGGGGGGGAAATGATGGTCATCTACAAGTTTGAAAGTCACATCAAGCGAGCCTGAGCCCCAACCTGCCACACCATTTTCAAAGTTGTAGCCAGAGACAAAGATGCCCGTGAACATGCCTTCAGTTGGCAATCTGGGACACTTCCTCTAGCATAAGACTTTAGCTTCTTGCCAGTTTCGGAAGAATTCCAGGAACAAAATTGAGAACACTTCCTCTAGCAGAAGACTCCAGCTTCTTGCCAGTTTTGGAAGAGTTCCAGGAATTGCATTAAGCATTCCAGAGTTGTTGGTCATCCTTAAACCATCACAGGTTGAGACTTCCCTTTCAGGTTGAAGTTTTACCTTTTATGCGGGGTGAGACCTCCCTTTTATGGTTGAAGGTTTCCCTCTTTAAAACAATAGGATCACTTCCTCTAGCAGAAGACTTCAGCTTCTTGCCAGTTTGGAAGAGTTCTGGGAACTGCACTAAGCGTTCCAGTGTTGGTGGCTATCCTTAAACCACCGCCCTTTTTTACCAACATTTCATAGAGCACATTCAGCCTAGTGCTGCCATGCTTTATTGCACATTTTGTATTACAGC